>JXSR01S042214.1:809-13222 GCA_000969725.1 Ophiothrix spiculata | reverse complement strand
CAGATATCTAATGGTGCGTCCCTAAGTGATATTCTAAATATTTTGCGTTAACAAATCAATTACGGTGTTGCTGGTTGATAAAATGGGAATAACTAGACAACTTGAAATTCAATTTAGTGCTGTATTTGTGAAAGTATTTACGAATGTTGTGAAGATAAGCAAGCAATGATGAAAATGTATAGGGCTTATTTCTATAATGTCTACACTAATGCACGCAAAGATCGCCTTTGCTTATTGCATTGAGCTATATCTACTAAGTATCTTCTGTAAACTCAAATTGAGCTCACGACTGCTTTGATTATATAGTGATCTATAAAGTATAAAACTGCTCTAAATGGTAAGATGTTGAGTTATCTTTATATAATTGGTATAATTGTAGGACAATGCTAAATCCTCAGGTTCAACGTTAACATGTGGTTAAGATGCAGTGATGCTTCTACACATGTGTTACAGATCAAGTAAGCTTAAACCTAAAAGACAACTCACGTGATTCGCTGAACAGTTATGCATGATTTTAGCTATGTCTATGATTTAATAAATGTTTAAGAATGAAAAGTGAATTAGCGGTGAAATTAAAATTTGAAACCTAATATTCTACTACTACTTCATGTAGTTACAAAATGCATGCACACAAATATCGCATTTGCAGCTGCAATGTACTATTGCTATTATGGGAAGGAATTAAGTCTACATGATGCTGGTTAAGTGCATAGGATTAAACATCAAACTGACATGGTTTACGTACATGTATACAAAAGATGTAGCTACAATAACTTCATGTTATGATAAAATTATGCATTTTGAAAACTCAACACTCAACATGTTTAGAATTCTTTATCATGCAGTTACATTACGATAAACAAATTTAATATTCAAAACGCACTCATGTGACCGATGCTAATTAGATGCGGGTACTATCAAACCGCTACTGAAGTTGCGCTTAATCTATGAAGAATACGGTATTTAAGTGACATTTTATGTCTACTGAAGGACAGGCTTATAAGTGTTCATTACTACTTTATATTTGTTCTATCTTTTGCTTTTGTTTTATTTCCATTAAATAAGCGGGTTGCAGTTATATTTATCTAATCAGAAATTATGGTTGACAATAAAGTTTAAAACAACTATACGCATACACATACATCATGAGAGCATTTAAATAAAACGTACTCAAGTTCAATCAATATTTTCAAACTATAATTACTTTTAAATTAATCCTTCCATACATACCACTCTATTATACTCAGACCCATAACTAATAATATTATAGTACTGTTCCATGCAATTGCAATAGAAAACAAGCGTTTTGAGAGTAAACAGACTGTTTTGTTTACCATGCAAACTACATCTATCTAAATATATCTACATCTATATATGTTTATATCTACATCTACATCTAAGTTTACATCTACATTTTACTCTACGTCTATATTTACAACTAGTATAATCTACATCTACAGCTATGTCTATGTCTACATCTACATCTGCATCTACAGCTACGTGTATGTCTACTTCTACATCTACTTCTTTAGCTACAATTTGCATATCGTCATGTGAGTGCAAGAACGTCGTATCTGCAATGGCTGCCATAGGTTGTATTTATTAACACCTTATCACCAGAATACCAGAAATCCCTCAAAATGTCTCTTCCATTTATGTCAGTGGCTCATGAAATGCTTCTTTAGGTGACACCGTCACCGGAAAAATTAAAGATGTCAGCTGAAGAACCAGTTCCAAAATTACTGACTCAAAAATATACATTTTACAGTGTGCAATGCGAATTTATGGAAATTGCAGTCATTACAGACACGGCTTTCCTGTACACGTATGACAACATCTTCGTAACAGTCTAGCTACGCATACATCTATAAATCTGGATCTATCTTTGGTCTCATCTCTATTTGGTCTAATGTCATATTTTTGTTATTTCATCATTTCATGTTTTGATACTATATTAATTCTAAGAACAGTAACTAAAACTAAATCTTTGGTCCCATGGATCACCTTTTCTAATGTTGTTAAATAAATCGTACACTATATGTTGGCATTTATCTATTTAATTCTTACATTAACTGCCATCAATCAACATTGCTCACATAAATCTGTTTCACCCCTTCACAATTAGATCTACAACTACATACTATAACATTACTGAGAACTTTTAAACTAATCCGAATAACTCAGCAGTATTCTAATCCTACTTCTGTATGCCTAACAAGGCTTTTAACGTTGTCCCTCTTCATTCTATTCTGCTAAAACTAACCCTACTTCTGTAGTTTGACACCTACCGATATTCCTACCTCCATCATGTTAATTCTGTCATTACTGTGCGTTCAGAGTCCAGCGATTTCATCACTGCAACATCGCTAGCTTATAGCGTATGCAAAGACCTTTTTATCGAGCGATGTTGTTGAAATCACGAGAGTCTTATAAAACCATTAATGACAGAATTAACAATTTGGGGACTGTAGTTTGACTACATTCTACTTCAAATACTACAGCGACGCATCTATTTGAATTCTATCTATACGCCCCTCTATGTGTACCTGCAAAGGTCCTCTATAATAATTCATACATCTAAGTTCAAGTAACTTTAACCTAATACTACTCTACTGCTATTAATATACCCAGCGCAACTGCATTCATTTAACTTCAATGACAAATTAGGGGAACATACATACTTTTTAAACATATTTTGCCTGTTATAGTACCGTATTGAATTAATATCGTCCACCTATACAAAACAAATCCTATCCTAAGTCTAACCTTGTGAACAATCATAAATATTTTGTTGTAAATTGCTGTAATTTTAAAATAAGCAAAGGTTTTCCAAGATCATATGAACATGGGACTGTATCCGCCCGTATGTCCTGCCACTAATCCTATACCGCTGTCACATATCCTTCCTTTACACATACGGATATCGCTATCCCTACCTCTACAACTATCTCTACTACTATATTGATAGATTGGGATCCTATATTTTTACAACTTAAGCTACAGCTCTCTCTATCATTATTACTACCTGTATGCAACTACCACTATTGCTATAATATCGCTATTCCTAATCCTACAATAATATAGGCGTAATGATCACTTCAGCTACCGACTGCTACAATTACCATTATTCCTAACTTACCCCTACACCTACCGTTAATCCTACCCCCTAAAGTTACCGTTATTTCTTCCCTTTAGCTACAGTTATTCCGAGCCCTACAGCTACCGTTAATCCCATTCCCACAGCTACCGCTATTTCTAATCCTACAAATAATATAGGCATTGTGATCACTTGAGCTACCGTTATGTCTACTATTACAGCTACCATTATTAATAACCTACAGCTACCATTTTTACGGCATTATGATCACTTTAACTACCGTTATTTCTACTCATACAGCTACCATTATTACCAACCTACAGCTACTATTGTTCCTACCCCTACAGCTACCGTTATTCTTACCTCTAAAGTTACCGTTATTTCCTCACTTTAGTTAAATTATTCCAACCCCTACAGCTACCGTTAATCCGATTCCTACAGCTTCCTCTATTCCTAATCCTAAAAATAATATAGGTATTATGACCACTCCAGCTACAGTTATTTCTACTCCTACAGCTACCATTATTCCTAACCTACAGCTATTGTTACTTTCTTACAGTTACCGTTATTCCTACCCCCTAAAGTTACCGTTATTTCTTACCTTTTAGCTACAGTTATACAAAAACCTACAGCTGCCGTTAATTCCATTCCCACAGCTACCGCTATTCCTAATCCTACAAATAATACAGGCATTGTGATCACTTGAGCTACCGTTATGTCTACTATTACAGCTACCATTATTAATAACCTACAGCTACCATTGTTCCTACCCCTACAGCTACCGTTATTCTTACCTCTAAATTTACCGTTATTTCGTCACTTTAGTTAAATTATTCCAACCCCTACAGCTACCGTTAATCTAATTCCTACAGCTTCCTCTGTTCCTAATCCTATAACAAACAGCTACCATTGTTCCTTTCATTCCAGTTACCATTATTCCTACCCCTAAAGTTGCCGTTATTTTCCCCTTTAGTTACAGTTATTCCAACCCCTACAGCTACCATTAATCTCATTCCTACAGCTACCGTTATCCCTACCTCTTAAATTAACGTTATTCCTACTCCCACAGCTACCACTATTCCTATCGATGCCGCTTTTCTACCCTTACAACAAGTATAATTACATCTGCGATTAGGTCTGTCACTATTTCAAGACTAGTACATCATTCCTTTTTCTACTCCTGCAAAGTGACTATTTCTAAACGGGCAAAAGTCACATTTCTTCTTCCAATTTACTCTAGAAGTAATATCATAATCGGATTAATTTCCCATAATACCAGCATATGCTATTCACATGGCATTAATTTGAATTTCCCGCGCTAAAGCACTCAATCGCCAAAAAAGTGCTATGAAATTGCCTTGCTGGCTGTGTGTATAGTATGGACTGGTTGTTGTGATATGTAATAATTATTACTTCTGCAACAAAGTTCCCAAGTTGTGTCTACCAAGATCTACCCGCGGGCTCTACTACTAACATGGCCTAACACTACATGTATTCTAACCTAAACGAATCTAACCAAATCGAAATACCACAATCGCTAGTATGATTATTAATAAATAATACGCGTGGTTTACATTTCTCACCTACTGGTATTCCTACATCGTAATCTATGAAATCCAACTTAATGCCCACCAGAATTACTGTTATTTTATTGAAACACAGTCACTTAACCGCTAACCTGCTATCTATAACTGAACTTACCTTGTATGCCCTATGTAAGCTACTGAAAACAGACATTGACACAAAAGTAGAACAACAATCGCAAAACAGAGTACAGTGAAAGTTGCATCTAACTAACATCAATAATACGCATGCACTATTAATCACGTTGAAATCAAGGAGCAAAAGCTATTTTATGAAACTGCTTTATTGCTATTCGATAAAAAGAGCAAAACAGTACGTATGTCGGAATCATACTCTAGTATATTATTATACTAGATCTATATCTAGTTATTAAACTAGAATCATGGTTCATTTAAATTATTGTATATGTGGTGTTTCCCAGGGATCTATTACAGGCCCACTACTTTTAATCGTGCATGTTGCTCACGCATCATATACACTACTAGCTAACATAAAGAAGTTCACAGTCGGAGATATCCAGCGGATGTTTTAAAAATCATCAGCAGGCACGAGTGTTGTATATCACAATCATGGTTACGAACACAAAATGGGATGATATATAGCATGATTTTATCTAAACTACGATAACATGGCTAGCAACAGATCAAATTGACAAGATCGCATAAGGATTACTTCCGGTTTGAAGTTCAATTATCTGTTGGTACCACAATATGGAGCACCTAACGAGAAAGTGTACATTTGCAAAACACTTCTCTTATATCTACTGTATCTGCAAGTGCAAAGCAAACTGGTGACGTGCAAATATTATTGTTGAGATCTATATACTTTACTAAATATTTGGCAAACATTTTAATGCAAAAGACCAGACAGAACATTGATGATATGTATGTTTCAAAATTTACTACGTTAAGTATATATACAGAACGACAAAATGCTACTTGCTATGCGTATTATGGTTTACTTTTTTAAACAAAACATCCCAGAATTGATTCACGATCTGTAAATTAGCTGAGATAAAATTTCTCTATCTCTTAAAGACGTAGAGAGCTATTTCTTGAACAACCAGTACTGTGGCTAATCTATCTACTTTTTATTTGCATTCTTAAAAGTAAGTGTTTAATGCCATCACACAACTATGTCATGTGGTATGTGGAGGCACAAGAAAATATCACGTTCTATATCTAACTACAGTTAACATATTGTACATGGAAGCACTTGAGAGAAGAAGTAAACAGTGTAAACAAACATGCATAGAAAGGAAGCTCACTTGTGATAGAAATGATCATATTAAATGCTGTACAGAAGGCTACACCTACAGAACACGATAGGAAGATAGGAAACTAACGGAAAGATACAAAGAGGATAGCACGTGCATTTAAGGCAAACTGGTTTTAATAGTTAATTTCTACTACAGCGGCACTTTATGGCAATGCTACTTTGAAAATTGCTACTACAAGGAGCAGTTTTTATCGCAGCGGCACATTATGGCTTTGCTACTTTGAAATACAAAGAAACACAGATAACGCAGAGCTACAAAATTTGTCCGGCTCATAACATTTATCAAGGAAGAAAACGGAAGCACGTGACTGTAGGAAGAAAAGCAGACAACAGACAGTAAAAAGACCTACAATCAGGGAAAAAAGTAGTTGGAATACTACAGTCTTTTCAGGTGCATTCATCCGTTTAAAACACTAGAAATTGCAGTAAGAGATGGATAAAGTTGAAGGCAATGAAGAACTCTTCTCTTCTGACCATCCCCTTCCTCACCCCTGTTTCAATGTTGAATGTAAAGATGATCCTTGTGTACGGATCAACATTGAGTTGGGGACGGGGAAAGCGTGCAAAATCAATGACATTCACAGGTAATTGTGCCAAGACTTTCTTCCCTGATTGTAGTTACATGACAGAGTTAGTGCTTCACATGCTTAGAGCGACTAAAAGGTTATGGATGACATGTAGTAGGTTATACAAAGTCTACACGAAAACTACCGTGGTAGAAAAGTTAATTGCAACAACTATTTATTGATTAATATAAGGATGACAAATGGGGTTGGGTGGGTGGAATTTGAAGGGATATGTGTGATATCTTGTAGCTATTGAAATGTGGTGCTCTCCAAGACTCTATTCCAGGTCAACAACTTTCAAACATTCATAATTATACTCATGTCGCGATTTATCAAACGCACTTATATCATCCATTTAAATGTTCAAGAGTTTGACGGTAAACGTGTGGGTATGGAGCTAGTCATCTATAGTCTCGTTGAAATATTTTCTACCCTACGGGGATTAATCAATGACAAGTCTATTTAACTTTGAAAGCAGATATGGACTTGGTAACTGCTGTGAATTCAGCAAGTGAATCGTAGTTAGCATTCTTCTGGGACCATTTGATGAAAGGTGGAGAATGTGTGATGCTCATTAGGAAGAGCAAACTGTGTGCGAAATTTCTTTACCATTGTTTAGGTGAACGTATAAGAACGGAATCATTGACTTAAGCTTTATAATGTAGATTTTTGCTATTTGTTTTATGTAACCTTCTAAATAACTATAATGTAAGGAGGCGATGGAGAGAAAAGTGGCGTGGCTATAGAAACTAACGAGGTGTGAGGAAGAAGAAGCTTCTACCGTTGATATTTTAAATTTATATTCTATACAGGTAAGCACAAAGGTGTTTCTCGTATGCCTAAGGTTGAAATGAAGGATGAGATTTATTAAAAGTAGATGACTGATGATGACCATGATGACACGAGCCTGGATTTTGAGGACGGGTTAGGCCTACAAGAATGGTGTATTGGATGGAGAGAGGTTGAAAAAGATAATACATATTTCTATGAAATAGCTGTGAATTCTTCAAGGAATGTCAAAAGTGAACAGTGAAGATGTGTGGGCGGAGATGATTGTCGTCTCGTGAAATTAATCTCTTGGTGACTACTCTACACTACAATACTACTCTACACTAGAAATTGATTGGCATGATGGATGTAACGAGTGAAATGGGCGTGATGGATGAAGTAAACACGACCAATATATATATTAGGGATCGAATTGTTCAGGTAAATAATGTGGAGAGGATGTGGATTTCTGACACCATGATTGACAGGAGTGAATTGTATAAATGATTATCGTGTCTTGAAAGTGATTTTTAATCTACAGTATTGTATTCTACACTGAAAGGAATAATATAATCGGCTGTATTGGATGGAGAGAGGCTAAAAAGGATAATACATATTTCTATGAAATAGCTGTGAATTCCTCAAGGAATGTCAGAAGTGAATCTTGTGAAGATGTGTGGGCGGAGATGATTGTCTTCTCGTGAAAGGGATCTCTTGATGACTATTCTACACTACAATACTACTCTACACTAGAACTGGATTGGCATGCCGGATGTAACGGGTGAGACGGGCGTGATGGATGAAGTAAACAATATATATTGGAGATCGAATTGTTCAGGTAAATAATGTGGAAAAGATGTGAATTTGTGACACCATGATTGACGGGAGTGAATTGCATATTAATGATTATCTTGAAAGTGTTTTTTTTCTAGGAATTCTACAGTACTATATTCTACACTGATAGGAATAATATGATCGGCTATTGAAACAGGGGTATTTAGAATCGGATTTTCAGGTGAACTGGTGAACGATGTGGAAATGGCGGGATGTGAAAGACTTTTTCGGATTAGATGGTGGCACTATAGCATGAACATGATGAATGTAAGGTATGTTCGGGTGAGGAAAAGAGTAATGGACGGAGCTATTGATTATATTATAGATGGTTGAACTTTATATCAACTATTCTACAGCACTACTCTACAAGGATAGAAAATGGGATCTAGGGGAAACAGCGCATCACTGTCTTTCATACAACTATTGTATACCACAATGTATACCGTCTGTGAATTGTTTGTTAGGAACGAAGAAATGGATGACTATATTTTCCCTTATCCCTGCTATATAAATGAAATTGTGACGAGGAAATGAACAGTGGTGATGTGAGGATGTGATCTACTCTTGATGGATGATCTGTGCTAATACAATGAAACAATGCAAGAATGGTGTGTCGGGTGAGGGAACGGTGAGTTGGGTGAGGGAATATTATTTATGTTGAATAGGGTAAGATTTTAATGTTCAAAACCATTTTGCTACGAAATAGCCCTGAATTTCTCTGGTGAATGTCAGAACTGATAGGTGTTTAGTCCTGGGTAGGCCTATTCTACAACACTAAAGTCTACACCTCACTATACTACACTACACTACACTACACTACACTACACTACACTACACTACACTACACTACACTACACTACACTACACTAGAGAGAAGGGATAACAAATGACGTGAAATGAACATGGTGAAGGTTTGGGGAATCTGTTGTGCATTGAGGTGAGGTGAGGAAACGAATAGCGCAGATGTAAGGACGGATTTGCTAACTGGTCTTGATGAAGCATGTCTATTCTGCCACACTACAATAGGCCTACTAGGATTATGTTATGGATAAGGGAAGATTTAATGTCGATACAATCTTTCTATTTATAAAGTAGATGCGAATTAATATTGCCTAGGTGACATGTGAATGCCAAAAAGCCAAAACAAGTATAACGTCTTGTATTAAAATGATTTCTAGTTTGCTGTTCTTCAACACTACACTGGAAAAGGAACTACACGAAGGGAGAGGGAAACCAATTGGCTTTTGATACTTCAGTCCTTCAGATGGACGTTGGGCAAATGATTGGGTTTTATGTTGTAGTTACACTGGCATCAAGTGAAGGACGCGGATGACGAAAATAGACGGAGATAGTAACACCATTATTGATCGTGGCGCCTGGTGCATGCTATTCTGCACCAAAATGGGAAAGAGACTGATATGTAGGATAAAAAGGGCTTGTTTATCTGATGGATAGAGGGTAAATCCTTTATTTCACTCAAAGTACTAGGACATAAATGGAGAGAAGAGGGTTAGCTAGAAAAGGATCTATACATCTAATCTTTGGACGTGCTTGTCATTCTTTACAACTCTTAAAAGGATAGAGACATTGGTACACTAGAAGGAAAATAACAGGATGACAGGTCTTGATGGTAAGTTGTTGTAAAATTATTCAATCTCTACTTGTGGTGAATTGTGAAAAAAAGACGTGACAATGAGGTGATGCAATTGTTGCATGGTGTTTGGTGAATAAGGCTACTGATCTTCTCTTTTATCAAGGTGGAAAAACAGGGATGTGAGGAACTCACTGGTTCAGGTAAACGTTGTCAGCATCGAGCCTATTTAGAAGTGTGGATTATAAGAGAAATAAGGAACGGGAAGGTGAGGACTACTAAGTTTTTCATCCTTATGGTAGTTTATCCTTATTTTTGGTCAGAGGAATTATGTTGAAACATACATGTAGGTAAGATATTGAGGTTTAAAAGTTTCAATCTTGCTGTTATTGATAAGTGGTAAATTGGACATTGTTATTGAATAGAGTAAGAGTGGACCAAAACCAAAGGTTCGGTTGGTTAGGGAGTGAAAGTGGCAATGTGTTTTTAATATGGACTCTTGGATACTTTAGTATATAGAAGTGAGCGAAAGATATTGTAGTAGGTAATGTGTGCAGGATAAATCGTATATTTGTGGGGTAGCACATTGTGGTGCACCTTACAATAACACTAAACATATGATTCAATAATGGGAATTGCTTATAACTACTAGCACCAAATGAAATTATGAATTGTACATAGCACCATATTTCATGATTATAAGAATTTTTATATGAATAAATAATTGGAAAAGGGTGTATTTTACTCCATTTATATCAAGAGATATCTAGATCAGGGTGTGTCGGACGGTTTGATTTGTGCGTTATAATTTGGGATAAATGGTTTATTACTATGTGGACTAAATTCTAAAACTCTGAAGTTCTGATTAGATAAGGTGATAAGTGCTAAATTGGTTAGAACATTAGAATGGGACATATATTTGTAGGTAAAACTTGGTGAACGTGTGTGAGAAGTAATTGTTGCAAAGTTTCGTTAAAACTTTGGGTTGATATTACGTGCTTAGGTGATATTTTAAGTGCTAAAGATAAATTGTTAGTATTAATGGGAATTTTAGGATACAGTGATGAGGATGGCAAGACCTGGTTAGTTAATATCAAGATTGTGACTGGGATGATGGTTAATATACCTGGTTAGTAAATGCAGGATTGGGTGGTTACAGTGATGAGATCACTGAAACTCTGGTTAGTAAACACGAGATTGGTTGGTTGTGATGATGAAGTCACAAAAACCTGGTTAGTAAAACGGGTTTAGGTGTTTACAGTGATAAGTTTACTTAAACCAGATTCGAAAACGGGATTGGGTGGTAAACGTTGAAGTTACTCAAACCTGGTTAGTAAAACTGGATTGGGTGGTTACGGTGGCGAGATTCCAAAGGCAAGGTTACTAAAACCTGGTTAGTAAAACGGGATTTGGTGGTTACAATGATGAGGTTACTCAAACATGGGTTTGGGTGGTTAGAGGTTGAGGGTTGCTACGAAAACATGGTTAGTAAAGTTAGTAAAAACTTGCTTGTTACATGCACGGTGATAAAGGTAACTCAATTGTTAGTATGGATAAGAATATTCGGGTTGGGTATTGGTTAGTAGGGGCCCTATATATACGATGTGGCTACTATTGGTAAGTGGTGAACGGGGATAAGTGGTTAGTAGGTGATTTTTACACATAAATAGCACCATTGATTGTTTCTTTTTCACTAACATTAAACATAAAACATGCAATCAAGCGTTAATTTACACTTAGTTACAGCTCAGTTCATACTCGGCCTCCAAACAAATTTTTTCCTACAAAACATTTGGTCGTGACGTCACCAAATATTTGCCATCGAACTTTAACTATGAACGGGTAGCAAACATTTGGTCCAATGTATGTGGCAATTAAATAACGTGTGCAATCTAGCGCGAAATTTTGTTTGGTCTCAACTCGGTGTTGAAGTTATTTTGTTTGGAGTCAATCGTCATTTTTACGTCACGACCAAATGTTCGGTAGGAAAAATTTTGTTTGGAGGTCGACTATGAATTGAGCTTAATAATTTTTGTTTATGCCGATGGAGGAAGTTAAGTCATGCAATGGAGGGTTTGCACGAGGCGATACCCGGACCATTTTCCGCGCCATATTGATAAGACGGGGTGTTTGTGATGGGGAAAATGACAAAATTGGCTGTAACTGTTGATTTACTTCATATCATGATTTCAATGGATATGCTAACATTCTTACCATTTTTGCATTATGGTATTACGAACTGAATGAAAAGGTTGAGAACTTCTTGTTCACTGGTACATGCGACTGTAGGAAAATGTTGCTAGTACGATATGACGCAATGTGCAAACCCTCAAAAGCTATTGTAGGACTAGGACTGGTATCAATACAAAATATTTTGGGTAACATCAAGTTTTAAAGTACATCAAGTTTGTTTCTCTATCGGTAACAAGGTAGACAATAGCAAGAAAACTATGATTTTTTTAATTAAAGAGCATGCATACATTACCTGTTTAATGTCGAAGCTGAACAAAGTATTTGTTACAGGTCGATCTGGTGAAGATTTGTAACTTTCATGTACCTATTCCCTTATAGATTGCATCATTATCTACTATTTATTCTAAACTATATTCTATACTGAATAATTGCATGTTGTGAGGTGAGGTGAGGAAACGAATAGCGCAGATGTAAGGACGGATTTGCTGACTGGTCTTGATGA
>JXSR01S042212.1:33970-47451 GCA_000969725.1 Ophiothrix spiculata | reverse complement strand
TTTGTCGACACACTCTATATATAACATGCTTGTCGAAAAAGAGTGAAATTGCTCTTGTCAGCAAAAGGTTTGTTGATACCAACCTTACCATGCCATCTATTGCGATTCGTACTGAGCTAGTTAAGCAGCAGTCTGTTATTAAGTGATTGTAAAGTGCTTATTGATAAAAAGTCTGTATACCGGTATATTCAAATTAGAGGGCCAGATATGTTGACTTTAGCAAAGTCTTGATCATTGGTGTAAAATAGTTAACAGTTTGTCACATATAATTGTAAGAAATTAATGGATTTCTATTCATAAAAGTATTATAAAGAGATGAAAATGATGTACGCTTACATTTAGAGTACAATTTTATTACTTGTTTATTATCATAAAATTCCAATATGTTTGACATATTTCTACATTGTGATTATGATCCTGTTATTGATGAAGCCTGATAACGCCCCGCCACCTTCATACGATACCCTGATGCGGGTTGAGGGTGGTCGGGATGAGCTGGTTAAGCCATCTGCTCCACCACCTGCAGGTAGGCCTTAAGTGACTCACCACTAGAAGACAATTTATGTTGTCGGTTGTGATTCTGAGATTACAAAGATTGTTGATAGGAACTAATATGACTTAAATAAAGTTTAGCTTGGTAGTCCGAATACGTCAAAGAAGACAGATATAAATGATCAGGAAATTGCTGCCGAGGCAGGCTGCGCTCGGTGGCTTGGCATAGCTGGACATTGGATGGGGATAGCGAAAGGTCAGGCGTTCGAATCCCAGGGGGAACCGGGGGAACCCTGAAATTTTTTGATGACGTATTCGGGCTTAGACTGTATTTAAGCGTGCGAGAGTACAAGGGCTAATCCAGTAACCTTTTTTTAAAATAGTTTTTATAACAATATATCATTATTTTCAGATTTAGTTCTTGATGTGTGGATACAATTTTTGTACAGACTGCACAAATTTCTTTCAGATCTCAAAATTACACAGCCAACATAAATTGTCGTTTGTGGTAGATAGTCATAAACTGATTTGCATCATTCTCTGGCTTGTTCACTTCACGGGAAGACTAGACTCATTTTAGATCTCAGGCATTGTATGCAACATGAAATCACTCATGCCCTCTTTAGTTTGTAGGCCCAGTAAGGCACTGTTTTCATGAATAATTCATGACAATGATAACAGATTTCAAGTGCCTTAATCAGGCAGGCACACATGCATCCAGATTGCTTGAATTTTAACCAAGCCTGCTTTTCTTTTTTGAAGTGAACCCAGGGAAAGAACATTGTTTTCAAATCTTTTCTGCATGGTTTTGTGGTGAGAATTGGCTCATTGTTTTCTTTGAAAAGACTGCTTTTGTTTTTGGATGGGATGACTATATAACTAAACTTTACTTTGCTAATTTGTATGAAGGATTAGTTCTAAATATTTGTGACATTTTTTCTCGGATTGTGGGTGATATGGAGTAAGTATAATGTATATGGATACATGAGGCATATACACTGAAAACATTAAATTTTCCAGCCTGAGAAGTTTGTTATTTGAGTGGGGGAAGAAATCATATTTCAATCAAAATTTCAATAACAAACTAGAGCATGTCATTTAATACAAGTTTTCAGTTTGACGATTGCAAAGTCTGACCAGAAGAATTCAGAAAAATGTCAAATCATTTGCTCTCACACTGTTGAAGGCGTTTATAACTTTCGTTATTAATTGCTCATTGTTATAAATAGTATCAATTTGAAATATCGGTCCTTTTTTATGTTTTCAGTTTTGGGCTGATCACTTTTGTATTCCTTTTGGATGTTTGATTGTATAATATGTTGCTTTTACCCTGAATAACAAAAAATCTCCTGGACATCTTTGGACATATGTTATATGTCGGTCAAATTGCAAATGACAAAATTTATGAAGTTGCAACACATTCCATAACAGAGTTTTAAATGCAGTGTAAATTTCATGAACAGATGGTCAGAAAAATTCATGTTAGAAATTGTTTTTACCCTGTTTTTGGGGGGGGGGGGGGGGGAGGGGGAGGGGAAAGAAAGGGTTATTCTGAAAATTGAATTCAAACAAAAGTTTCATTTTTAAAAGGAGAGTTATTCTGGTTTTATCATTGATGGTGGAAACTTACTGGAACTCAGATAAGAAATTGAAAACAAGTCAGCGAATTTTTGTCAGTAAATAATGTGATCTTCCTTTCTCAAAGCAATCACCATGCAGAAATGATATGATCAATTAAGGGCTTGTGACAATGAATGTACATCAATAAGTGCTGTTAATTGTAATCTCAAGTATTAATCATTGCGTATTTTAGAATGGTTTTACTTTTTGCAGATTGGTTTGATTCGTGTACTGTTATTTCTTGTTTATTCTTGGTTTAATTGGATGAATTTGACAAGTTATAATGGCATATTTTGTATTTCTGTTATCTCAAAGATGAGCAAAAACAATTTAAGTCAAAAGTTATGTGTTTATGTGTGTTTTATCAGTATGTGGAACGTCGTGTCAATAAGCATTGCCAGCAAAAACCCAACAAAGAATTGAAGAACATCTTTGAGAAAAATTGTATCTTTAACCCTTTCAATCCTGAATTGCAATATAGGTGTATACTGATCCTGCAGCCCATACTGAATTAATTTACACTCAATACGAATTGGAACGCCTGAGCGTTCTCTCGTAAGCTCCTTCTGAAACGCTCAGGCGTTCTATCGGATTGAAAGGGTTAAACAGAGAAAGGAGTCTGTGTCACTGCTTGGCAGGGACCTAAATGTCACCAATAAAGAAAATCCCTTTAGCTTAACTATCAGCAATATGATACCCTTATAACTTGCCAAATTTGCCATTTACTTATCAATTGGTTGTTTTGATTTCTTAGTAGTCTTTCTCCTAGTGGGTACTACTGTTTCTAATTGTTTGTGTGTGTATCTGCAGGCCCCAGCTGCACCCCAGGAGAGTGGTGCCCTGATAGACCTGAGTGACATTTCTGTAACCCCAGCAGCACCACCACCCGCTTATCAAGCAACGGCCCAACCCACAGCTACGGCAAGTCTCACACAGCAGCTTGCTGGCCTTGGTACGTTGGGTAGGGGCTATGTTTCCAAAGGGGCTGTAATATGTATCGAACGATTTAGTTTTTTAAGTGCTGCGAATGCTTCCTGGGACTGAACATTAAATTCTTGTTACTTGTTGTATTAGTAGAAAAATGTTTTGTCTTGTGTAGAGGTGTTTTTTGGCAATTTGTTCTTATAAGACCAGGTAATAATATGAATATGTCACCTTTGAACTTATTTTTTAGATACAGAATTTTCGTTTAATTTGTAAATTGCAGTCGTAATTTTCAAAACATTTTACTTTAAAAAAAACTTCACATTGATGTTGAAGATTCGCTACAGAGTTTGCCCTCTAGAGTGATCCTTTATTTGTAAATGTGCTAAACATAAAAGAGAACTCTAATTTAAGCTTATTCATGCATCATTTTTTCAGTAAAAATACAAAATTAGTGTTTATTCTCATTGTTTACAAACACAGATGTGATACACTTTATTTTAATTAGGTCCAATGTTAACATTGTCAAGTCTCAGAGCATCAAACAAGAGTAGAGTATTAAGTCTGTTGATTTACTCTAGTTGACGTAACTCGATGCTAGATATTTTACACAGTTATGCACAAATGCAACATGCAGAGTTGGTATGGAAGACTTGCAGTGGGAAATCAATATAGCTTCAGAATTATAGGCAGATGAATATAAACTGCACTAGTTCTTACCATAATTTGTACATGCCGGCAGATGAAAATAAATGTTTTTCTGATAATTTTTGGCACACCAACCATGTCCCATCAATTTCAGAATGTATCAAATTCATTAACAAGTAACACTGATCTGCAAAGAATTATCAGTTTTAAAAAATTACCTCTGAATTCAATTCTTGCAATTTGATCATTTCCATGCAGAGAGCCATGATCAGTACCAAATGAGTACAGGACTAGTGGTTACTGTTTTCGGTATCCAATAGCAATGGGTCATGCTATCATGTGCTGATACATTGAAATTGAATAGCCCGAGCCGTGGAGCGAATCCTAGTGTTATTGATCCCTGCAACTATGTAAATTATAGTTTTTAAATTTTAGAAATAATTCCCAAGATTTCCCTTTCTATTGAAATCAATATGTTATCAAGTTGAATCGGAAGTTTAGATCCCAAGGAAGCATTTTGTGATGACGGTAGTTCTCGCCAGCTTAATTGGTTAGTTCTCAGACTGTTAAACATGAGCTGTATTAATTGTTTCACGTTGGAGTCCAGTTGGAACTGAGTGTGCGAAAACTGTATATTCTATGAGGGTGTGAATTGCTCAAGCTAGGGTTGCACCAATTAATGTAGGCCACAGTAAGCCCTTTGGCCCAGGGAGTCCAGGTAGTGATTTAACCCAATGATTAGAACAAATTGTGTATGCTCTGTAAAGTGTGCTGAGGCCACATGGAATTACAAGTCAGGGGAGGCGTAGTGCACTATAAATCACCTGCATTTATTTATATTTTTAAGTCAGTATTTTCAGGGTTGTTGAAGTTGTTTAGTTCATTTTCCAAATCTGTATTCTTTGGCAGCTTATATGGTCTAGATGGGGAGGGGACTTAAGTCAGAAGAAAGATTATGATTTCCTAACTGTAATGCAACCAACAGGCAACAATCCAATATACCTAAAAGTACAGAAAGAAAATGTTTATTACATTATACACTCAATTTGGCTTGGTTTCTTATTAACCATACACTTTGTTTCTAAGCTTATAGCAAGCTTTACCCCATGCCTTGTTTTAATTCAAGTTGTTGTGTTTTGTGATGGCCTATTGAATGCCTGCCCATTAAGTCAGCACAGCAATAATGCATGTTGATCACTGCATTCTTTTGTATCACAAATCGTCATGTGAATGCAAGAAAGTCGTATCTGCAATAGCTGACATTTGTCATAAATTTGAATTGCACACTTCATGATGGCCAGTCTTGGGTACATATGGGGAGAAATTTTGACTGAGTGATTTTTCACATTCTAGTGATAAGGTGTTTAATGAACATAAGGCAGCCATTGCAGATACGACTTTCTTGCACTCACATGACAAAATGTGAGGGGTTCAAATTAGTGTAGTAGGCACTACAGTCTCAAGTTTTCACACTAGAAATGTAGCATATTAGATATATGAATGTTGGATAGCTATATAAAATTACATATAAATGTGCAGTTGGGTAAGAGGGGTAGTTAGACTGGTGGTTAAAACTTGTTTAGAATAAAGAGCATAAGCATGCGGATTTGTATAGATTCAAATCTATTTTTGATACCTCTGGACTCAATAGCTCAGTTGCTCCAGCATCATCTTAATAGTTGCAAGGTCCCAGGTTCAATTCCTGGTTGAAGGGTTTTTTTTTTTTTCAAATCTTTGTCTTATTGGGGAATTAATTATTATTTATCAATACTTAAAAGTACCAGATATCATGTTTTATTTGTGAAATACATTGGGAAATTGGAGTCCAAATTCAGATAAATATTTAATGAAATTACTTTATAGAAAGCCAGAAAATATGTAGTGCTGTTTAAGTTTTGTTGTTTAAAATCTGTTTGATGTTTGAAATTAAGTATTCTTGTATGAGATGTGATTTCAGCTTGCTTATGTGTGAGAAAATCATTTTCAAAACTAATTGTAAAAAATATCTAAAGATTATTCAGTTTAAAAGAAATACATTATTTAATGCAAATTCTGTGAGTAAATTAGTCCACATACGACATTATTTTTAGCATCTTACAATTCTATTTTATATTTGGATATAAATTGTGCATGCTTGATTTTATTGCCAGAATTGGTTGGAGGTAGTACAGCCGTTACCCAGGTGAATTCAACAGGTATGCCTCAACCACAACCACAACCAACAAGCGCAGGAGATGAGTTTGATATGTTTGCACAAAGTCGACAGACAACATTCCAAGACAGTAGAAGAAGGTAAGAAATCTGTTTATTGTTTAAACAAGGCGGACTTAAATCAGTTAAAGTATTATCTTTGTAACTTTCAGTGGTATACATGTTTTGATCAAACAGATGTTGATGTTATGCGAAACAGTTCTGAGTCATCACTCAAGACCTGTATTGATCATTCTGTTCCTAATTAAAAAGGTTGTTAAGAAAAACAAAAATTTGCCTTGGATGACAAAGGAAATTAGGAAGTTGTGTACAAAGAAGAAGATGTTGTATAAAAGGTCTAAACGTAGTAAGTCTGCTGCAGCACAACAGCAGTTTAAGGATTGTAGAAGCAAACTTAAGTCACTTGTTAGAAAGAGTCATGCAATGTACACTTACAATATTTCTAATGAGTACCGCGCTCCGTATCGTGTCTGAATGTGTCTGAAAGTAACTAGGTTTCAACGGGCGATTCGTGCACATGTATGTTAAAATTAACCAGGTAAAATATTGCAAAATATAAATAATACATTTTTTATAAGTTAAATTTGATTTGATTTTAGAAAACTAAATATTTTTATAACTCGTAAGCGTTAAAAAATAAAAATATAATAACATATTTCGTATTAAGCATTTACTTCTGTTGCGCGATAAATATTTATGCATGAACCGATTGGTAGAATTCATATAACAACATGGCGGCTTACGGGTATGCTGTATCGTATACGGCTGTCAAAGGAGCTACGATTCTTTGCAGTAAAGTATGCACTGTCGACCTCGAAGAGACATTTAAAGGATTGTTTAAGAATTCTGGTGTTTCTGAGAGAGTCCTGATAGCTGAGATTGGTGTTTCGAAGGGCCCAAATGGACCATGGCAAACTGTGAATGAAAATGAATTTATACGAGTATGTACGGTTAATATGTATGCTTGACAATTTATTTCACAGTATTCGTTAGAATCTTGTTCCATTAAAAAATTAAAAAAAAAATCGACCTACTGACCCAAATTTTTTTGGAGGTGCAATCAAACATTTTTTTTTTTTTGGCCTCATGGTGGTAAATCAATTTCTTTCAACCCCTTTACAGTTGGGGAAGTACTTGGAAGTCTTCAAAATATAAAAACATCTAAATCTCCTGGTCCAGATGAGTTTCCTTAAGGTCTGTTGTTGTTTTCCTTAGGTCTGTTGTACTGAGCTTGCTCCAATTCTGTGTAATCTTTTTAATGCTTTTATTTCAAAAGGTCAGGTTCCTGTTGCTTGGAAAGATGCTAATGTTGTCCCTATCTACAAAGGTTCTGGTAAGCCTAAGGATGATGTCGGTAGTTATAGGCCAGTTTCAATAACCGGTGTTCTTGGTAAAGTTATGGAGAAGTTAGTTTCAGTTCGTATGGTGGATTATATTGATGATAATGGTATTTTATCGGACAGCCAGTTTGGGTTTCGAAAGGGTAGAAATTGTGAACAGATGCTTTCAAAATTCTATCATCTTGTCGGTAAATCTTTGGATGCTTGTTCATGTAACATAGTTGATGGTGTCTTTTTGGATTTTAGCTCTGCTTTTGATAAAGTTGACCATAACCCTTTGGTAACCAAGCTTCATTCTTTGGGATTTAGAGGTCCACTTCTAAGATGGATCCAGAACTTGCATTTTATGCGTAGACAAAGGGTTGTTTTTAACTCTTTGAACCCGACGAGCCGGTATACCGGCTTTTAAGTCATGTGTCAGAAACTTGATGTGTCTGTCAACAAGCATGGGTAGTTACAATTTTCAATGGTCTTATTTATACCAGAAGACATCATTGAAGCTTTGAACCCATGGTTGATGGGTCATTTTGTTCTTATTTACTCGACAGAGAGACATTCACTCACGATATACGCTCCAACATATTCTCCAAAATGGAGAAAAAATATTGCTTACAATGCTTGAATATTGGTTAAATTGATGTTAGCATTATTTAAATCGATGGTAACACAGATTTAACCATTATTCAAGCATTGTAATTTCCTTACCTTTTCTTTTTGGGCATATAGGTCAGAGCGAATATTGCAAGCGAATGTTTGTGTGGTGAGCGGATGTCTTTGGACATCTTCAAAGCATTTTATGTCAGAAAACCTACAACTGAGAATAGGTACGCTAAAGTTTCAATATTATGCACATTCCCAATGCAAGTACATTTGTGATATTTTTGATTTTAAATGAAAGCTGAAATTTTGCTAGGAGTTAATTATGAAAGGCATGGACATTTAAATTTTAAAAAATCACAATTTTGTCAGAATATGACTTCTATGTGTGTATTTTGTACTGAAACTCAAAATGAAAAATGCCAACTTTACTGGAGGTTCCAGATGGATGGATAATCTTCTGTGGATTGAAAATTCGAAAATGAAACGCCAACTTTGTACGATGGTTGAAATTGATCATTCTTGTCATGGGTGGTATAGTAGTGATTTTTCAGCACTTAATCATATTCCATGCTCAGTTTTCCCATCAATTCTTTTGTTTTTTCACTCATATTTTGCTCTTTTCCTTATTCTGGTGTGCCACCAAAACTTCCCAGGTGACAATATGTGGGTTTGGTGACAAGGAACCGCTCTCAGTCCTACTTTTGAATTTTTCATTTGAATTGTTGAGAGTTGAATTCATTTTACTTTTGTATCATGATCCTTGTAATATTAGTCGACAATCTTCACATATTTTTTTCTTGTAGTGGATCAACGTATGAAGCTAATACCCATGTAGATCAGGCTGGCGGCACCCTGGGTAATATGGTTCAAGGCAAAGCTAACCCTAATCCATTCCCATCAGCACAACCAACACAGGTAAGTCAACAGTCAATTTCAATTTTGTAACCTAAAATTTGTGTCACTTGTAAGGTTTCTGTTGAAACTGTTTTTTCATGTCGACATGTCGCAATTCGACGTTGACATATGTGTCATCATAAAGTTGATATCAAAGACTTGGCTTTTGCGGGAAAAAATAAATTGTTTGGATAAGCTTAATGACCCGTTTTAGACGCAGACTTATCTATAATATATAGCAATGCGCTAGTTGTTTCTGCGTACAACAATATGGATGATATAAAATTGATATTTTGTAACTTTTATTGTTGTGAGCCATTGTAAAATTCTAAAACTGGGTATAAATGATGAACAACTAATAAGTATTTAATTACTTATGCGAAACTTTAAAGCTCAACTGTTAATAAACAACCTTAAAGATATCAAGTGTTTCTGGAATTGTTCTTGCCCAGTTTTGTTGACAAATGAGATTTCATGTCGAGATATGCTTTTTGTTGACATAAGGCATGTCAACAGAAACCTTAGTCACTTGCAACTAAACAAAATCTGAGATCGTATATGACCTGCCATATCAAAAGGGTCCCAAAATCAATTTTATTTTGGTCGTATCTGAAAGCTGAGATTTTAAACTTTAAAATGACACCTTGCTTTTGGTTATTGGATGTTTGGTTGCAAAGTTACATCCAAATTGGTAAAAGGCATCGGGCTGACTCAAAACTATAGTTCAGAGAAAATTGAGTTTAGTTCAAAGTTTTTGTACTGAGTAAAACTTGACCAGAGAGAGTTTTTTATCTTGGGTTTTTAACAAATTTTTGTATGTTGGAACCTAATTAACATGATAGAAT
The DNA here is from genome assembly GCA_000969725.1 of Ophiothrix spiculata. Taxonomy (NCBI): domain Eukaryota; kingdom Metazoa; phylum Echinodermata; class Ophiuroidea; order Amphilepidida; family Ophiotrichidae; genus Ophiothrix; species Ophiothrix spiculata. The sequence goes on along the minus strand of JXSR01S042212.1, from coordinate 37,877 downwards.
ACACTTCAGAGGCAACGTTTCTGATGAAATTGGAAAATCAAACTTGGGTGTGATTTTTGACAATGCTCAGCTCCAATGGTCCATATCACATAATTTACTATGACAACCTTAAGGCACCTATTGATATGGCGGGTCACATATGTTTGCTGCATGTCTTGCAATGTAGTGACTTTGAAAATTGAACTCATGAGACATGTGTTGGTAGATCTTCTTTTGAGATAAAGACTTTTATTACAAATCTTGGATTGCATATCTTAAGATTTATAGAGAGCGAGTTGAATGATGTGCAAACGAGTGATACTGGTATGACCTGCATAACAATCAGTGTGAACATTGGACATGGACATTTTATTAAGAACGTTTCTCTTTATTACGCTATTTATAATTGATCATGTCCAAGACTGTTTTCTGTGTCTATACTTGATCCATGTTGTTACATAGATGTGATTCTTCAAAATTGATGGTAAATAATGATATGTAACAAGACAATTAAGAAAAAAAGAGTTACAATGGAGGCTTGACCTCTTGACTTTTTCTGTGCTTTGGTGGTAGTATGGTAAGAAATAAGAGAGATGTAACCCACAGAGTTACCTCTGTTGAATTGATTGACATTGCAAAACCATGCTTCAATGCATTGCTCATAGTGTAGCTTATTACTTGCAATGTCAAGCAATGAAGGCACAAGAACCGTGATGATGTTTTCTGATTGTCCATATGATCTTAACCCTAAGTAAGAAATGGACAGATACAAAAAGTTAACTTAGAAAATCAAGAAAACTACCAAAATCAAGCTGGGTCATAGAAAGTCAAGGGAAATTATATTAGGGAATCTGTACTCGCTGCCATTTTGATTTGATCGTTGTGTAAATCCTATAGGATGGCAGCCATCTTGGATTGTCTCTCATGGAGAGTGACTTCCCTGGACAAAATCGAGTACAAAAATAGTACAACATTCCTAAGGTGTACATTTGGAACATCATTTAAGTACAATTTGAGTACATTTATAGTACACAAATTTGTACTATATTTGTACTAAAACTGTACTATAATTGTGTTCCAAATGTGCACCTTAGGAATGTTGTACTATTTTTGTACTCGATTTTGTCCAGGGTTATTGCACCTCCGGTATTTTACGACTCCGCGTATTCGAAACGAATTAGCGGGAAAAGGGGTGTACTTTGATCAGAGCAAGTTGCAATATGCAACTTGAAACGCAGACACGGTTTGCGTGTGACACAAAAAGTACCTGATGTATATGCGTTAAGTGAAGATTTACACGATCTGCCTGGATATCGAGCCAAACTCTGAATATATCCAAAGGCACAATAACTATGTTCTGTGAGCTTCAACAAGATGGCGGTGAGTATAGATTCCCATTTACAATTCCCGTGGTCAAGGATCACAAGTGAGCACTAAATTGCTGCCTATGTAGGGGCATGGGATGGAACTTACGTTGTAAAGATATACAAATAGATGTTGCCCTACGCACCCTTGTTTCTAAAGCAGGTAAATATAGGACATTTAATAAACTAGCCCGAGTCATAAACCGAAACTACCATGAATAGGTAGCTCTATGCATGTAGGAAGTATCCTGTAAATTTCATGAAATCAAAAAATTGCGTTTGTTTGCTAGAGGCAAAAATAGGTCTAAAAATGGTTAAAAATAGAGGGTTATAGCGCCCTCTATAATCATTTGCCCATAGACTACCATTTTATAAAATTGTAGTGTATCTTGAAAACGCAATTTTTTCATGTTCTAAAATTTTGGATCAATCATCAGATAGTAAATGCCTATTACTCTATACACATTTCGTATTATGACACGGACGACTCAAAATTAAATGTCCGCCAAAAACAAAGGTGTACGGGGAATATCTTCAAGAAAAATCCCTAAACATTTTTAGTCATCCCAAATTTCTAATCATGAGTTATGTTTGGAAAATCGTACAAAGTGACATGCAAAACTATGCAAATCCTATTTAAAATGGTTTAAATTTCTGTGACTTGCGATGCAAAGCCTACAAATTGTGAACAATTTGCCCTTTATTGAAAAAAAACCCACGGGTCACCATTTTTAGGAATAAACGCCCGTAAAGACAGTTATAGGTTCCAAAGCCTGAGCCACACATAACCATCCAAACCAAAGTCTAGTAACTCTTGGGCCTAGGCCGCACCTCTCAAATATAGCTGAACTTTGAGGTGGGATGCAAGAGCTCTCGTTTGGAATCTCCATGGATACCGCTTATTTTTGACACCTAGGTACCTATTTATAAAATTTCATCAGATATCTGCTAAAATCATATTACACTCATACAGTTGTAGAATATTGTGACAGTTGAGACTTACGTAGCACTTGTATTATCTGTATGTGTCTGCACAAACTCACATGTCTGTATGTTATGCATTGTCTTACTCACTTTGTCAACATCAGAATATTGATATTGATGATGAGATTATTGAGGTAAGCTTGGGCATGCGCAACATTAGAATTTGTCTCAACATTTAATTTTATTCCCCTTCAATTTATTATTTTAAAAGTGTCTTACCCATGCCATGGAGTACATGAGTAGCATGTGTGATATAAAATTAGACTCCACAATTTTGTAAGATTGTGATCTTTAAAGTTTGATTTAAAAATTTGATGTTTATAATCATTTCATCATCGTTATTGATAGACATTTTCCCCATATATATTGATACTAGCATTAGCATCTGTATTTGTTATCCCACTGTGTAATATTACAAAATAAGGAGAGAGAAACATTATGGCAGAAGATGGGATTAGTAGATTGTACTAATTCCATGGTTAAAATATGTACAGAACCAAGGCAGCAATAAATAACCAATGTAGTGGATATATGTACTTTCAGTGGACATGTATTGCTTGAATTGCATGTATATAGCTTGTGCATTCTTACAATCAAACATATGATGTAATTCATTTGAGTGAACATATAGGTTGAGTTAAATTTCAAGCAGATCAAGATTTTCATATCCTTTTGCAGAAGCTGTCTAAAAAATCAACTCTCTAATTGTATTGTGCTTGCTAATTGTATGGTGCTTGATCACATACTTTTGCTAGATACACCAGTATTAGAATTGATTTTTAGCAACGATTAGCCCTGGGATATCAAAAAGTTTTAAACTTTACCCAGAAAGGGTTGAGCTATATCAATGAAATTTTGTCAGAATAAACACTCGTCTTTATGTACATTACGGTGCAGAAATTGTCTCATATGTAGTTTTACTTTCTTTACAGGTGGTCATTGATGTCATCTATCGACCCACTTAAAATATAAGCTGCATTGAGGAAATTGAGACATGCGGCGTAATTACGTCCCTGCCATTAAAGGGTTACAGGGTCCAGTATATCTTATTGGCACCACCAAAGTTTAGTTGTTTGATACCCATTGATACCAAAATCATGGAAATCGGTCCATGAATGGTGTCACAATGGTTTAATAAAACATGGCTGACCTGAAAATGTTGATTTTCATTGACATAAAATCAGATTTTATCAACAGAGAGGATCCCTACAATAACGGTTTGTAAACAATCAGTTAAAAATAGGAGAAATGTGTTACTTTGCACATTGACTCTGTAACTCTCTTTTGGCGGTATGCATACATAGTTAAAAAGCGCTATAAAAATCCATTTATTATTATTATTTCTTCTGGGTAAAGTTTAAAACTTTTTGATACCCCCTTGTATATGCTTTTTCCATTGTGATATGCCGCTAAAGATAATGAGCTTTTTAAAAGTTAAGATTGCACTGCCATTTAGTTCTTCATTGTTTGTGTGGGGTTGTATATGAAGAGCTTGTTTCCAAAACCTCTAACATCCATTTTTGTTAAACTGAGAAAACAAGGAAAGTTTATTATGACATTTGTACGTTGTTATTTTGAAT
>JXSR01S042208.1:2593-14667 GCA_000969725.1 Ophiothrix spiculata | reverse complement strand
AAAGAGGGGCTTTTTATTTATTAAAATGGCCACCATATGAGATTTTCATTTAATTTGATGTGTTTTCCGCATTACACAAAACATTAACAGAGACATTGTGTGCACAAAAGTATTGTGAATTTTATAGTTGAGGGGATCTTCGTTTTATAGTTGAGGGGGGTCTTCGTTTTATAGTTGAGGGGGTCTTCGTTTAATAGTGGAGGGTTCTTCGTTTTATAGTGGAGGGGGTCTTCCTTTTATAGTTGAGGGGGTCTTCCTTTTATAGTTGAGGGGGTCTTCGTTTTATAGTTGAGGGGTCTTGGGTCTTTGGTTTTGGGTCTTCGGTCTTCGGTCTTTGTTTTATAGTCACCCATTGTAAGATAAGGTTGTAGGGACCAAACCACAAACAACATGGAAAGAGTCGTCCAATCGTTCATAGTGGCCCAATATGAACCAAATATTTGTATGTACCTATATAAATGGGTTACATACAATGTCATTAAACAACATTTAAAACAAACAATATTCACACAAATAAATACAGTAGAAACACTGTTCCATGTTTATAAGTCAATAGGTTCATTCCAGTAAAAACTAAACCTTTTTTTATTTCAAGCAAAAAATCAGCTTTTTTATTCGATCATATGAGCAGTTTTTTCAGTCATGCGTTTGTTACTCGGTACGTGAGAAGTATTTTCTAATTAGAAATTTTGAATTTTTTCTATCCGAGCATGAATGAGCACATGTTTTATTTCAAAAATGTCACAAACGTTACCAAACAGTTACATCAAAATGTCACAAACGTTACCAGACGTTACCAAACAAAACATTGCATTAAAAGAAATCCTAACGATAGAATTCCCTACCATCTTTATTAACTATTTATTATTATGTTACCCATCATATGTGAAAAGCGCAATAAAAAACTCGCTAACATGTCAGAGAATTTTTACTTTGAAGTCATTTGGAGCAAAAAACCATTTCCGTGCGATGTCACAAACGTTACCGGATGTTACATAAACTTTATTCAGTATCTTGGTAATTATTTTAATCTTTAAACATCTGCATGTCTTGATCCCACCAGTGAGCACCATTATCTACAACAAACTCGTTGATATTATGTTTATGCTACACTCTTAAACAGAAAGGATCATATTGATCCGATTAAGTATCAAATATGAGATTAACCTTTTCCGGATCAATTTTGATCTAAATTCTCCTCAAATTTGATCCTTTTCTTAAAATTTGAGGAGAATTTGGATCAAAATTGATCCGGAAAATGGTAAGCTCATATTTGATACTTTATGGGATCAATTTGATCCTTTCTTTTTAAGAGTGTAGGTTATGTGGCCATTTAAAAGTGAAATTGTCCCGTTTTTCGGTCACAAACGTTTCTTTGGAGTCACACACGTTTCTTTGGAATCACACACGTTTCTTTGGAATCACCCATTAGCATGTGTGAATGGATGGTCAATGATTTTTTCGCAAACTGTCATTTACTTTGTGTGGTTGCCCAGTTAAAAATTCTTTTCAATACAAATTATATTTCACCGTACGTTTAAATCTATTCAAAAATAAAATCCTGTATATTATCTCAAATAAAGCTACAGTTACCTTCCTGTTATTCTGTAATACCATTGAATCTCCTTAATTCTACTTTATAAACGAATACCCGTCAAGGTTAGAAAGGCTCTTAAAATTCAATTGTTTTGAAGTCACTCTAGGGAACAGTTTGCAGATGTAATAATAAACGTGCATGTAAATTGAATTTTAAAGAGATAAACGAAATTAAAGCTACATCAATGTTAGAAGCATGCAGACCCTATTCTTTTAAAGATCAAGTTGACTTGTATTACAACTTTTACCTTATTTTCAGGTAAATCAATATTGCTAAAGCCTGAAGACCAAGTCACATCACTAAAACAAATTGACATACTGTATAAGTGGTATTTTTCGCGCTACAATATGTTCACGCTTTTCGCGCAAAATAAATGTACCGCGAAAATGAATGTGGATTTGTTGCAAATGGAATTCTATAATCGGACAATGTTCATTTGCGCGAAAAAAAAAACACGCGCGAAATGGTCCAAAATTGGCTTAGCGCGAAAATTACTGAGCGCGGAAATATTGGCGTTTACAGTAGCAGACGATTTCAGGTGCAGGACAAAATGACCTTTTGTCCCTTGACTCTAAACTCTTAAATATATGTAACCCGGCATTTTGATTTTTTATCTCATCTGGACGCTGATATTTAAAGCTTGAGAATAACACCTTGATTTTAGTTCCTGGATGTTCGGTTGAAAAATTATATCCAAATTGGTAAAAGGCATCGAGCTGACTCGGGAAAACTATAGTTCTGAGAAAATTGAGTTTACAGTTTTTGTACTGAGTATAACTTGAATAGAGAGAGGATATTTATATTTTCAACACGTTTTTTAATGTGTTTGGACGTTGAAAAGGTAACATTTCTGATGAAATTAGAAATTCGACCTTAGACGTGATTTTAACTATACTCAGCTTCAGTGGCCCGTATCACGTAATTTACTATGCCAACCTTAAGGTACCTTTCGATATAACGGTTCACATATATAGACGTGATTTTAACTATGCTCAGCTTCAGTGGCCCGTATCACGTAATTTACTATGCCAACCTTAAGGTACCTTTCGATATAACGGTTCACATATATAAACGTGTTTGTTGATCGGATTCTGAGTTAATTCAGACAAATGCACTAAATATAAAAATTAGATTAACGATTCGTGTTCATATCAATATGCAATTTAGTATCAGTAATTTTACAATCCTTGGTTCCAATATAACATTTAATTTTGGATTACGACCATATCTAAAGTGACACTTTCTCTTTTCTTGCTAAAAGAATTTTGCTTTGCTAAAACAGTTTCATTTTGAAACTATGTGGGGAACCATACATTTTGTGACTCTTAATAGGTTTCAAGTTCAAGGCAATATTATTTTATTCCTGGCAGATCGATATTATATGAAGTAATTTCCTTTACCGTCAGTAAAGGAACACCCATCCCCCCTGAAAAAAAACCAACAAAACACGGACACAATAGATAGCCAGTATGTCCTAATTTTCCATATAACTAGAGTGATAAGCAATTACTCTGACGTCTAGAATATGCAGTTTTGTTCCAGATGACACAGTTTCGTTAGGAGCGCAACATTAGATTTCCAAGGGGGGGGGGGGGAGCAGGAAGTTTTTTGAAAAAAAATCCCTTCTCCACAGGCAAAAGAAAAAAAATCCCCCCTGAGCATGGAATAGGCAGAACAACAGTGAAAACAGTGGCAAAAATCGCTCCCGATTGGGGCGCGAAAAAAAATCAACCCCGAACCCAACTTCCTGCTCGTTGCATGGCCTATATTCTTAAATTTGGGGAGCTTTTTTTTTCAATTTTAAATGTATGATTGAATGGCAATATTAACAACTTCTTGGACCAACCAATAATAACTGAAATTTTTCTTGATTTTGGTCAGAAATGTTACGAAAGAGTTGCCCTTTATCACTTGTAAATCAAAATAAAATTTACCGCATGTACGACTGGTTTGGGATAAAGAAACTCATTGTAATTTCCAGCAATCCTGTTTTGAAGTGATAGATAATTGCTGAAAGAGAGGTCGTTCACCGACAGTCCATATCGTATTGAAGTGTTGCTTTAGCTCATGAAACTTATGAACATTATCATTATGCTTTGTATGTTTTCGCCCTTTCCTAGTATTTGTTTTATTCTGCTAAATTGATTATTTAATCATATTTTCAGTAAAAATAAAATAAAAATACAACAGGAGATGAACAACATATGAAGGAAAGAACTGGAAGGACATTTGGGCCTGTGAATTATAGTCCAGCCCCTGTAAACAAAGTAAGTTACAGACAAAAATACCTTTTTTTGTGGGAAAAAGGATGGAATATTGTAAAGAATAATAAACAGAATAAAAAGAAAATTATCTATTTTTCATCATAATTTCTAATTTTTATGAGAAATTTTCAATTGTAGGGTAGAAGTTACAAGTTTCAATTTCCTATTTCCTATATTCCAATCTTTTGCAAAAGGTCTTTTCAATTCTTCATTTGTTATTTCATATAGGCTTTATAAATACCAAATTTCAAAATCGTTTATAAAGAAAAAACATATATTCTGTAAGAATCATTTTCGAAAAAAAAATGGTCGCTAAACCGTTTTGCAATTCAGCTCTTCAAATGTAAAAAAAAAATACATGAAATATAAGTTGACTGCTTATAATATAACATATCGATACTAAGCATCTTAAAAGTCAAGAATGAAATTTAAGCTTGGTTGGATAATTTGCGGACTTTGGATCAGCGCAACAACTGTGATAACAAATATTTCAAAATTCCACTGTATCGAATTATACCGTATGAATAAAGTGACAAAAATAAGAAGACACGCAGTGACTAAATATTAAGAATACCACGGAAGATTGAAACAAAAATCGTAGGCAAAAGAAAGTAACGGAAAGTGGGGCTTATTTATTTTGTTATATTAATGTGATATTTATTTTTAGTTTCAGATCCAGTCATCTTCCGGATATGTCAATAACAATGGCCATCCGAAAGATTATGGTTAGAATAAAAGTAATGTAAAGCCGACCAAATGCAATAAATGGGGAAAAATTCTTCACTATTTGCCTTATGATCTAAAGTATAAATGAATTATTTATATAACAAAATTATTTTCCTTTCTGGTCAAGCATCTAAATACCTGCCTGCGTCGATATAATATCATATTATAGTGCATACTCACATTTCAATCTAGCCCCTGAAATAGAATAACTAGCACAAAAATATTTTATATCCATCATGTCCATTAGACTTTAAGTGTAAAGTAAAGATGTTAAGTAAACGCTGCTATTTAGTACCACTGCAGACAACTGATTATGTTTATCATGTATATAATTTCAAGTAAATATAGTATTAATAATTTTCAAGTAAGTATGTCTCATGATTTATTCAAAGTTATGCATAATTAGTGTCACTATTTTCTATCAATGTCATTCTTATAAAGACAACATGTGAACACAACATGACGCAAAAAGAACTTAAGTTCATTTTCATCTCAACAGAATGTCACGTGATTTTTGAAAACGTGTCAGTCTTTTCTATGAAGTCATATATATCATGTATAGACCAAAGATACTACTTCCTTCAAAAACTGTGGATGCATGTTGTACATATTGAAATAAAATTAGATTCATTCAAAGCAATTTTGTTAAAAGCCATTCTAGCTTTGTAAAGTTGTTATATTGAAAAAATAATCGAGAGTCTATTATTTTGTTGGTTTAAAAACAAAGCACTTAAAATATACCGAGTTCTAACTCCGATAAAATAGCACACAATCGGTGAAAATAATAGTCAAACATTATATTTTCTTGACAAAAACAATCTTGCAAGAAACTGTTTCCTTCGAGCAAATGTCTCGTAATAATCGGGGAAAGAACCAAATTTCTTTATACTTTCTCACATCTAGCTACACTATTTTGCCTTTCTTGTTTTTCTTTGATAACAGTAAATCTCCTTAATTCTACTATAAAAGAATCACTTTCCCGTCAAGGTTGGAAAAGACACTTTCAATCCAATTGCTTTGAAGACACTCAAGGGAACAGTTTGCAGATGTAATAATAAACGCTCAGATAAATTGAATTTTAAAGAGATAAACGAAATTATAGCTAAATCGTGGTTGTAGTATGTAGACGCCTTCTTCTTCCTATTCTTAACTCTTTACCGCCCAAATGAACATTTGTTATCATGGCAACATTTATTTGTCCATATCTCCACTCATACTAGGTGACTTACCATTTCAAATTTTGTTTACATATTGTCGGAAAAGTAATTATTTCGTATTGCTGTAAATTGCAGTAAGTATAGTGTTTTCATTTATTAAGTTTCCCTGCGTATTGCATCGTTTAACTCGAGTGTAACGCGCGCGATCATCGGCGCCATACAAGCACTGCAATTAGGCCATTCACGCGCTGTAATTACTTGCAACTTTCACGCAAACCACCGTAGCAACAAGCGTCGTTCTCCAAAAACCACACGATCGGAGAAACTTAATTATTAAAAATACTATACCATATTATTTAAACAAAATGACGAAGCAGACGGCGTTAAAAGCAGAATGATGGGAATGGTTTACCAGATATGCATCTGTCCATTGACTAAATTTGAAAAAAAACTATAAAAAAGACAATAGTATCAACATTTTATTATTGCATGATCAAAATCTGACATGAACTTTAGCCCTTTTATATGGTCAAATGTTACACCCAATGAAGTAGTAAAGTGCTCGAAAACTGTGCATAGGCATCTGAAAAGCTACATGCCTCTCTCCAAGTCTTTATGGTTTCTTTCTTGCCAATTTCATTTCTTTTGACTTTTTGACCATTTTTATGTTCTCTAACATATAGTTTATGCACTTGCTACCAACCAACTTCAAACAAGTGTGATAAAACTGTTTTGCAGTGGCGTAACCAGCAGGGCACAACATTTTCCCATGATGTATTTTCTACCTACCCCCGTGCCTCAATTCCCCCACACACAAACACACTCCGGACAAAGATATTGGATTTCGCGCAAAAAAACCCAAAACAATATGTTGTAAAACTATGGCAAATTTTGATTTATAAATGACATAATATCCTTAAATTCGCTCGAAGACATGCAGCTTTGTGAAGACCAAATTGTAGGTTGCCTTAGTCAACTGGTTACCAAGGTCATATGCTTTAAGGTATGTGTATGTTTTTGCTGTGGATTCAAAATGTGCCTATCATATTCCATTGATATAATCTACACAGACTTCAAGTTATTTGAGCAGTAGCAAAAGTTTGATAGGGGCCATAAAAACCCGTAGCCATTCTTTGTAATTTATCCGATTTTTCGAAACAATAATTTTACGTACTTCGAATTTTCGGATGATGTGATTCTTTCTTCATCTCCAGTAAGACTAGCAACCCAGATTAAAGGTCAGTGACCTTATTGGCACTTGACTTCAAAATCGAGTCGTGGATTCTCTGTTGTGTGATGGTTGATTAAGTCTGATGTATATTGCCTCCTTCACACCACGCTCAAAGTACTTAGGCTCCCGGTCCAAAAACTTGACTTCCACCAGATCGAGAGTGTGTCTCGGGGATTCTATATGTATAATATAGGTGCTGTTCAAAAAATCTAGTTCTGTTTCACCGATGTATTTTTCTTAACCAATTATCCTAAAGGAATCTTAGTCCCCCTCAAATGGTAGTCCGCCTTCCATAGACCATAACGGAGTAAAGCGTGAAAGTAATGTTGCGTGAGAGTTGTTAGCCTATACTTTACTGTAAAACCCGGACAATAAGAACGGGTGACTTACATTCCTGCTACACCGGACGCTCCTATATCTTATACTGTTCACAGCATGATTTTGACATTTTAGATACAAAATGAAGATGTTAATTAAACTTTTCCAAACATAACTAGATGTTTATCTTGGAAATAATTCTAGACTTATTTAACATTAAACAGGTTTTTTTAACAAGTTCTTTTTTTATTTTATTTTATTTATTTTTTAACTTTTGACGGGGGAGTTAAAAGAATTATGAAAGAGTTACAACTTGGCAATGTACATGTAAACTAACTATTTACAATTATAATTAAACAGTATTTATTTTGTACATTTCCTGCTTTCAGGTGATTCACAATATTTCTTAGTGTTGCATTCGTTTTTTTCCCACTCAAACGAGATGTAAAATTCATCCTTAAGCATTGCACCTCATGGTTAATGTGTTATTGTTTTTATTTGAGAACGAGCAAATCTTTCTCCTACGTTTGCTGTTGAAACATCACTCTTACACATTCAAGGTTAAAAAGGACGATGAAAATCCGATAATTAGACGATTACCTTAGGTACAAGTATACCGTTGTAATTACTAACTTTGGTGTAATCACTTTCGATTCAATTAAAGCTTCGCGGAACATCTAAATACAATCATACACTATTGTGTTTTCCCCTTAGTTTGCTAATTTGAATTACTATGACGAAATTTTTATTATTTACTTGCAACTAAATTTTAATTCAAGTCATTATTTTTATTATTGTGTTTTGGAAGGTGGGGTGGTTAGGGTTGGGGATGTGTCAGATGTGTTTATTAGTTTTTGGTTGCTGTTGTTGTTGTTGCTGTAAGTGTTGTTTATGTTTTATGTCCCCTTGTTATAAAGTTAAGACTATTGTCACAATACTTCGTCCGAACAGTTACGAACAAATTTAGTCCGTCTACACAAACCACGGCAGCCAGCGACGCCCTGGCTGCTTGCTTAGCTTGCTGCCCATGATCCTTCCAGACGGATTAAACACTTTTCGATCTCTTCGTACGAAGTACTGTGACCATATTATTAACTGAACTGATAATATTTCAAATTTTAAATTTTCATTGTTTTCCGTCATTCTACCGTTTGATAGAAAATATGATATTTCCGAGGTAGTATGAAAACTTAGATATTTAATATCGTTTCAAACATCAAACATTTTTACGAGATGGCAGAGATTTTATTCGTATTGCACAAGGCAGACAGTAAACTATGCAAAATGCTGCAGTAAAACCACTGATCTCGATAAATGTGGAATGGACGGTAGAGTATTATAGGTATAGCACCATTCTTAGTTTAGGAAATGTCAACCATTTGATGACACGTTCGAAGCACTAGATCTACAGGGTGTGCCAATAAAAACGCAAGATTTTTCGTGATTTTTTTCTGAGAGAATTATGCTACATGTAATAAAAACAATTATTTTGGTTTGGTCCGATTTCTTGATCTCAATGCCATGATCAATAACCAAACGTAGGTGGCAATCAATTAAAACATTAAATGACAAGTTATTTCATCTCCAGATGAAACCTTCTTTCGCTTACTTGCATTTTTTGTTTAGTGTTATATCAAAAGCTCATTGAAAGTATCCAATTAAGCCAAAAAGGATGTCAGAATAACTTTTACAATTGCCAGAAATAACAATTTCAGTTTTTTTCTGTTCCAAATTTCATGTTTAAAGTTTAACCATACCGGAATGTAAGTTCGTTTCTGAATATCTGACATGATGTGGACCTTGATTGTAAAATTTATCTTGATAAGCTATGTAATTTACCCCAAAAATAAAAATTGCAGCTACTGTCTCCGAGTCTCGCATTTTATCTATTCATTTTTATAATAAGATGTTAATACAAAAGCCCTTGAATTTTTGTTTTATTTTAGAGCTGACACTGTCTGAAGAGCCACAACTAAAACCAGGAAAGCTGAGACTGCTAAAACTAAATAACTGCTTATAATTCTTTCTTCAAATCGGTCATCTGTTTTGTTTTCAATGAAAATATTTGACCAATAATATCTTTGAGCCACAAATAATGGTAAAATAAGTTTAACGGGTTTAAATTTAAAGAGGCTAATGTCTTGGATGCATATCATCCTGGGTTAACATACTTCATCCGATGACCACAATCGGACCAGATTGAAATTTGTGCTCCATGTTTAAAATGCTGTATCTCCGGACAGGAATATCCGAATTGGATGAAACAAAGGGCATAATGAAGGGAAGAAGCTCTTTTTTATTATCATTGATGATTAAATGAGAAAAATGGCCTACTTATATTTTAAAATATTTTTGTTTTCAATTCTTGCGGTTTTATTGGCACACCCTGTATGTAAACAAAACAGCATGCTGTACCTACACTAGGCCAAGTAAAATTAATTATTGGTTTCCGGTAACATGCTTTGAAAACATAAAGAAGGAAGGAAGGAAACACATTTTATGTTAGCAAATATATCGGGATAAAAGGAAGGGAAAATATTTTAATTTATCAAAAAAATATTTTGCTTATAAAAACATCAGATATGTACTCTTCAACACACTTTTTGGATGAAAGATATGACTCTCTCTATTTGAAAACATTAATCATAAAGCTTATGATTAGACTCAGATCTCACTGTGCACATTTTCAGGATATCTGAATACAAGAAAGACGATGGGTTGACGTCATAAGTTTTAAGGTTAACTGCCATGTACCAAGGAAAAAACTGTGGCGGTGAAGATTTTTTTTTCAGAAAAGTGATAAAATTTGCATTTTCGGGTGCTTTTTTGGGAAGGAAGGGTTAACATATAATAACATATTATTTTACTTGGCTCTAAAGTCTGTCGACTCTGTCCAAACCAAATGGATTTTTTTACAGTTTACTGATGAGTAGCAAAATTTTCTTGAACAGCATATTTAAAATAAGGCATTAGGTTATATATACAGGTGCGTGTACGTAGATGAAACGCCACCATGGCCTAATTTGAATAAGGAAAACAACCGTCCCGATTATTCCTTATTCTCAAATAACGCGTTCCTTGTATAAAAAAATACACTTTGAAATGGACACCGAAATCTTTTTAATTGATTACACAGAAGTATACGATTTTATTTGAAAAATGTGTCAAAATGTTCTGGTGGACAAACTGCATCTTATAAGCTTGGAGGTGCGTTTACAATGTGACGTAGGGTAAAGACGGAGGGTAACGTATTTGTAACTAAAAAGTTAACCGACTTTAACAAACGATGACGGGCGTTAATTTCAAAACTGCAATTTGCAGGTCTACGTTGCTTGTCGTTACCCCAAAGTCGTCATAGTGTTATCGCACCTTTACGAATTGCAGTTTTGAATCTAACACCCGCCATCGTTAGTAAGTCAGTTAACGCTCACACAAGTTGTTAGCCACGCACACCATCGTTACTATCAGTCTTTTCCAGTTGCAAATACGTTACCCTCCGTCTTTACCCTACGTCACAGTGTAAACGCACCTTTACTCTCATTAATCATAAACATCACTTTTTTCACGACCACTAATAAAATATGATATCAGAAAAAATGTTTACAACATATGATTCCGGTCTGTCTCAAATGTCCTAATTTTCTGTACAATAAATAATTAGAGTGATAAGCAATTACTTGGCATCTTGATTATTCAATATTGTCCCAGATGACACATTTACATTGTAACACAGTTTTGATATCGATCTACGAAGTCAATTAGAAATCCAGATTGCTACTTTAGAGCTGTTTTACTATTTTATATGAGAAGCCGACAATATCATCAAACTCAAATAAAACCAGACCATGTATTATTACAAGAGAGGTGCTTAACCAGGGGCTAAAATGTACATATAAGCAGAAAAAGGGCATCTTTCTTACACGTTTAAAAAAAAAATCAAACTCATGAGCTTAAAATTAAAAAAAGTATATTTATATAGATAAGGTAAAGCCAGTTATATAAAGGGAGGTACTACTAAAAAGTTGCATTTTTTTTAACCAAAATAGAGCAAATTTATTACATTAGAATTCAATATTAACACAGCATGCCGGTTGTTTGAACAGAACCTTATTTGTGAAAGGCAAGAAAGAATGCGCTTTTCATAAAAACTAATTTTTAGGATGATGTTATTTACTACCGTAATTATAGATATGCAAATGAAGCATATGATGTCTAGAACATTTATTATTTTTTGCAGTAAAAATCTTCACAAATCAAACAACACAATTGATATTGTAATATGAGGTAAAATGACCATTGGAACAATTTGGATGAAGAATTTAAGTTTCAAAAACTAGCATCACGGCAGCTGTTGGACTAAGTGAGTTTTGAAAAAAACACTCTTCAATTGGCTTGCGAGCAAGCAATCTACAGATCTAAACATAATGGCAATACCCTACCCATGTTTATGACACTAATGAATCCATTCTCACCAAAACAATAGATTTGATTCAATCCCCCTTGAAATAAAAGAGCAGCCATTTTATAAATAATATTTTCTAATCCCTAAGTATAGCTCCTTATGATGATGATTATTACAAAGCATAAAACGCTCTACAAAAACACAGCGCTGTAAACATATGCATGAAAATACACCAGTATAAACACAACATTATGCTGAAAAGAGGTGAGTTTTCAAGTTCGATCCATTTCGAAAGACGATAAGTTCCATAAAGTGGCATGTCATTGACCCGTGTGACCCCATGTGACCTTGTGACCCCTATGGGTCACATGACTTGTTG
>JXSR01S042207.1:0-12139 GCA_000969725.1 Ophiothrix spiculata | reverse complement strand
CATTCGCGAAATGTTGAACTTTTTTGCTTTTTGGCATTTAGAAAGAAATGTATAGGAAGGGTTTCTCAAATTTTAATTTTTATCTTATTTTTTTGAAAAATTGACAACAATAGGCAAAAATTGCCATTTTGGTGGCAGCGGTGGAATTCTTTACATTTTTCGACCTTTTTTTGGCATTTTTTGAAAAACCAAGATAAAAATCAAAAATTTGAGAAAACCCTTCCTAGACATTTGTTTCAAGATGCCAAAAAGCAAAAAATTTCAATATTTCGCGAATGAAAATTTTAGTTAGGCTTTCCAGGAATTTTTGAGACAAAAATATGTTTTTTGGCATTTTTTGCCGAAATTGACATTTTTGGTCAAAAACTGATATCATCATCATGTTCAGGGTAAAAATCAATTAGTTTGAGAGTTAGAGTACAAAAATGGTTTATGCCATTTGAAGGTCTACACCAGCCTTAATTTACAGGGATTGTGAGATGACTAATAGCTGAATAATTGACGAGTGGATACGATATTTACTATAATTATTTTCAGATTCTTTAGCAAAGTATATAGAAATTAATTCACATTTATCTTATTTTTATACAGGTGAGCCAGAATTCAAATATGTAGCCAATATGCACGGCAATGAAGCTTCAGGTCGAGAACTTCTTATCTTCTTAGCACAGTATATATGTGAACAGTACAAATTACGGGACCATAAGATCCATAGATTAGTACATAGAACTAGAATACACCTCATGCCTACTATGAACCCTGATGGCTTCCACCAAGCTTACCAGGTTTATAAAGCTAAGGTAAGAAAATATTGTGAGTTTGACACAGTTTGTAAAACAAATATGTGATGACTCACCCCGAAAAGAGGGACTTTGTGACAAAAAACTTTTCGAGAAACTGGTGAAAATATGAAGCAAAAAATATAGAAAATAATAAAAATTTACAGTAGATTGTCTATTGTAAAATTTGATTACCTTGATCAATTTCCAAAAATAAGGTGTCGTTTTAAAGCTTAGAAAATTCTAAAACAGATGAAATGATAAAATCAAAATTGATATCACCTGCAAAGTCCCCCCTTTCGGTGTGAGCCACCACATATGAAAACTTGCCCATTTTCCTCCGGATATTCAACCAAGTAGAATAACATTTTTCAGAATATGGAGATTTACTCCTTGGTATTGTTAAGATAACTATGAGTAATGTTTACAAGCTTTTAATAGTTCCTATGGCATCTTTTACATTGAAGAACTGTCGGGGAGCCGTTTCTAGAATAAATTTTATGTTTACTTATTATTATTATTACACAAGCATTTATATAGCGCCCCACAAAGAACGGAGCGCTTTACAAAAACATACAAAAAGTACAAAATTAACAGAGAGCAGCATGATTAAGGGAACAGGTGAGTTTTGAGCTGCCGCTTAAATATAGGCACACTCTGAGCTTCACGCAGACACATGGGGAGATCGTTCCAGAGGCGAGCTGCAGCAATGGTAAAGCATGCATCCCCAGCACGTTTGGATGATCGAAAAACAGTGAGCCGGGTTTGGTCTGATGAAGAGCGCAGTCTATGCCTATATTCAGCGGTATCCGTGTTCTGCAGATGTAGTAAGGCAGATAGGTAGCTGGGAGCAACATCATTTAAGGCTTTATAAACATATAAAACAATTTTGTAAACAATTCTCTGTCTGATTGGCAGCCAATGAAGTTCACACAGAAGGTCATTAGAGGACCGGTCCCGCCCACAAGCCATAACTAGACGCGCAGCCTTGTTCTGAAGGCATTGCAAACGAGTGAGATCAGCCTCGCGCGCCCCAAAGAGGAGCGAGTTCGCATAATCAAGACGGGAAAGGACCAGTCCTCTAACGACGTGCTGGCAAGCATCAGTGGTAATAAAACGCCGTATACGCCAGATGTTGCGTATGTGGAAATTAACAGATTTACAGATGGTGTTGATTTGCAAGTTCATACTAAGGGAGTCATCAAATGTGACACCAAGATTCTTGATAGATGTGGATCTTTGGATGGACAGATCCCCAAGCTTCAAGCTGATATCGGATAGAGTAGAAGAAACATTTCTATTAGAAATGAGAAAAAACTCAGTCTTGTCCTGGTTCAAAGGCAGTGTGTTTTTGCTCATCCATCCATTGATTACATCGATACGAGCAGATAACTTGGCGAGGACATGTTCACAATCACCATTAGATCTGGGGTCAAATTCGGCATATAATTGAAGATCGTCTGCGTAAGCATGGAAAGAAATATTGAATGAACGAATTATATTACCAACAGGAGAAGTATATAGAATAAACCCATGTGGGCCAATGATAGAACCCTGTGGCAAGGAATATCTCAAAACATGGTTATTAGAAAACTCTCCATCAACAGACACTTTAGTCACACGATCTTTAAGGTAGGTGGAGAACCATGATTTAACCGTGTGCTTAATACCAAATTTAGTTTCCAATCTGCTCAACAGGATGTCGTGGTCGACAGTGTCGAAGGCAGCCGACATGTCGAGAAGAACCATGAGGACAGCTTTATTGCTATCAAGGGAACGCAGAAGGTCATTTTTAACCTTGAGGAGGGCAGTTTCCGTGCTATGATGACGTTTATACGAAGACTGAAGAGGCTCACCAAGATTATTGCTGTCCACATGGTTCATAACTTGACATGACGCTGCCTTCTCAATAACTTTAGAAAGAAAAGGTAAGTTGGCTATCGGTCTATAGTTTTTAAGAGAGTTTCTGTCGGCATTGCTCTTCTTGATGATAGGTGTAATGATGGAGTCCTTAAGAGAAGATGGAAAGGTACCACTTGATAAAGATGAATTAACAATCTTAGTGGTAAGTGGAACCAGTGTGTCAAGGTTCTTCTGTAGAAGCCAAGAAGGGATCGTGTCCAATGAACAAGATTTACTTGGAAATTTTCTAATAATTTCATCAACATCATCACATTCAAGCTGTTTAAAGTCATACAAAATATGTTCAGATACAGTATCAAATTGACATGGAGTAGCTATGGCAGAGGAAGTTTTAGAACTAACGTCATTACGGATATTGTCCACTTTTTCAATAAAAAAGGTCAGGAACTGATTGGCAAGATCATGCTTGGAGTCATAGTCAGGTAAAATCCTTGGTGGCTTGTTTAAAAGACCATTGATGGTACGATACATTTCTTTTGAGTTGGAAGATATGCATTTGTCAGTGAAATAACTGATCTTTGACTCCGTAATGATCTTGCCAACAAGTTCCTTCTGCATTTTAAATTGTTCATAGTCCTGTTCAGATCTACTCTTCTTCCATTTGCGTTCCAATCTGCGCCTTTCACGCCTGGCATTGTGGATAACATCATTGTACCATGGGAGCCTATGCTTGATGGTAGTCGTCTTAGTGATGAGAGGGCAAACTACATTTAAGGCAGAAGATGTTATGGCATTATAAGATTTGACAAGAACATCGGGATCCTCGCAATCAGGAAAAGAGTCAATATTGGCACTTAACAAGTCACGGAATTTCTGGTGATCAATTTTGCCATATTCGCGAAAGGTTTTGGTGACGGTAATTGGCTTAGGTTTAGTACATCGAAGATTACTACTTTGATTTTCAAAACATCTCAAATTGTCTGTGTATTTTAATTTAGTTAGTGTTAATCCTAATTTTCAAGACTAAATAGATCAGAATTGTATGTAATTTATAATGGGTCACACTTTCACTTTAGCATGTTCAGTGTAGCATCAAAATATTCCAGTTTCTAAAAAACTGTGTTTTTGGTCATTTTAGAGTTTTTGGCCACGACAGAAATGTTCAACACGTTTAACTTTAATATCGTTTTAAAACGTGCAAGAACCCATTAAGATGTTGTGAAAAGTAAATGTGTTAATTTATGTGTATCTTTTCTTTTTCAGGGGTCAGTACCATACATTTTTGGTCGCACCAATGCAAATGGCGTCGATTTAAACAGAGATTTTCCCGATCTCAACAAAGTTATGTATCAATATGAAAAAGATCAAGATGGAAAAAACAACCACCTCTCGTCCGCCATTGTGGCTCAAGGAGCGGTTGACTTCGAAGTAAGTACGATTAAATATTGCCTTTCAGTGGCTCTTCATTTCATGGAAATTTATGTTGATGGAACTATTTACTCTTTATTGTACATATAAATATGATCATCATGTCTAATTACTTAATTCAATTGATTTACACCTTGCAAGAGTTAAAATACTCATCAGTACGGAATTTTAAACACCTTTTCCAGTCTTACTCGGTTTGTGTAGCAAGTCAGTGCAACATTTTGAATCATAAATTCAACGAACTTATTTCAACAGTCGTTGCCCACTATTACCTTTATTTTGTTTTTGCTATGAATTGCTCTTATATCATCAAAAATAAGAAAAAACACAGATCTTGCCCAGTGTTTCTGCTCGAACCAACTAACACAGAAGCATTTCTTTTAAACGTTTGTTACCAGAATAAGTTTCACTACCCACACGCTCCCCCACACATACACTCCTATCCACAAAATTCTTAATAATGATCTAGTTTTGAAGACTTTCTATACCAGAGACTACAGACTCTCTCTATACGAGAGAATCCAGATTACCTATATGTAAATAACGTTTGCATATCAATACTTTCATTATCTTGTTAACATCCTGCAAAGTTCGTCTGGGCTGGCGTGCGCCTGTTCTTAATCCAATTTGGTTGGTGGTTTCGCCCACTTATGAATACTTTCCTATCTCTGAATTTCTCAGTATTCACGGGGACTAATCTTAACTCCTTTGTGGTCAATCAAACGTCAGTGTTGACGTGTCACTATCCCAATTATTGACATAAGTCTATTGATTATTTCAGAGCCTCATTGCGTGTGTGTCGTGTCATTGAGCGCGTCATTAACTCTCAACCCAGGCAACAGCTTTGCTGTGGTAGGGTGACAATCACCTCATATCAATAAAACAATGGCAGAATATGACCACCATATTTCGAAAGAGAGATATAAGACGGTCCCTTTCATAACAATGCCACCTTGACATTTCAAGTTAATTAAAGGGAATGATAGCAATGCAGTTTCAGGTAATTTTGGAAAATAAGAACGCGTTTCAGTATTCCAGCTTACCTCACGCTTTTCAATGCTACGTATTTTTCTCAATAATCTACAGGGAAAAAAGCGTGTAAAAAATTCTTTGTCCTGGAATTTCCCCATTCGAACATTCACTTTTATTCCCGTGATACAAAGGGTCACAAACTAAGCTTCCTTTATCTTTGAATTATCGAAGTTCTATACCTAATTCCCTTCAGGTAGCTATCTCTTCTCATTTCTATTTAAACTTGTGAAAAAATGAAAATGATGGATGGTTGGTATTTTGATTGATATGATTGGTCAGCTGTCAATTCAAATTTGCACGATATATATTTGCATATAGAAGACAGTACGGTGTTGTATTTTGCAGAAAAACATTGTCAAAGTCGTAGTAGAATACATGATGCAATTACACTTAAACAGGCGATTCAGGAAAATATGCAAGCAATTTGTTGTAGCGGAAACCTTTTTGGTTAGATGACAAGATTAGTGCTAATGAGTACGAGTCATCGATATTATCATCGACACACGGAAATGAACAGACTTTTCAACATGCCATTTTTGCCGCCAAAAGTAACACGAGCAGTCGGCATTTTAATGGTCATTGAAGAAGTTCCTTTAGAAACTATAACAATGATAAATTATTATGTATTTACATGGATGAAGTGTGGTCCATGTATGGAATCATAGGATTGATTTGAACAACCCAAATCTTCTGACATTGGTAAAGGATATAAATAACATACGTAATAAATTTTCAGCAATTGTTCATTCTTCCTTAAAGAATGCCCTGACTTCACCGTTAGTAAATGGATTTTAGTTAAGGAACCTTTAATCATGAAAGAATCGATGTTTGGAAAAAAAGATTGCTGCTTTGAGGCAATAAAAGCAACGTTTGGAAAATTTACTTCTTGTAGTAACATTTCTACAATGTGACAAAAGAAATTAAATCCAAAATGATCAAAATTTTTAGTTCCCTTTTGATTGTACCCATATTTGATGGCTTTTTCATGCAGCTTTTGAAATCTTCTTCAGCCAGAAGTAAGGTCCGAGAAAAGTGGCTTGTTTTATTTTTGTTTATGCATAGAAAATCGGCACAGAGCGCTGGTTTGATGATGCTCATGAATATTAATGAGTTTGAGACATTGATTTAAAAAGGCCCATAAACTCATCCAAATAGATTTTAATTCAAAAAAATTATGCATCTAGATGTATAAATGTTGTCAAAACATATTGAAATAAAAATGATTGAAATTAGTTGAAATAAAAATGCATATTTATGTGATTTCTAAAGTGATTTTTTTCATTGAGTGAGGTCAAATTTGGTCTTTACTTTTTCTCTGAAATCTACAATTCTGGACTTAATATATTTAAGCCGCTTAGTCCAAAGAAGCCGAACACACTTTTGTACATATATCCTGAAAATCTAGCCTGAATTCTGCGTAAAACACGTGTCATGTAGATGAGTGTGACTCTTGGTCCATGAGGTCAAATCCGTCTCCGCTGCGCCTATGGCAGTTTTCGGCGGCAATCTATTAGCCCCGGGCTATTAGCTCATGCCCTAGTGCAAAAATAACTGAAAAATAAAACAAGATGAAAAAATAGAATTGTGTCTGGAAGAGTGGAAGAGTGATATGTCACTGAAAAAATTATAAAATCTAATTGAAATAAGAAGAAAAAGGAAAAAAATGTGTATAGATCGAGAATCGAAACTGGTTTCCCGCGGCCCCAAAATAAGCGATCTCATAGCTCACGCTACCGAGTCAATGTGAAATAAAGTCGCAAATGTTAGTACTTAAACTGTGATTGCGCAAGATCCAATTGTTTTGAAATATTTACACAAAATATCATATTAGGGACAGATTTTGGCAATTATAGTTATGCTTAGGTAACATTATGCTATTTTACAAAATAAATAATCCCATTCAGGATAAATCAGAAGAAAATCGATGTAAAATTGGTTTGCCAAAATGGCGCAGAGGTCATGCCATGTAGACTAAACACGGCACATGGCAAATGACGTCATACAGACCCATTGATACGAAAGGTTCTTCTTGTCGTACGATGATGCTGACTGTTAATATCAGGGTATTCAATGCGTAATTGTAATGGCCGATATCTGGTCCCTTTCGTACGTCTAATTGAACGGCATTTTTGTCGCACTATATACCGGTTTTACAGGTCTTATAAGAAAGATATATTTTTCAAATTTCATGGATATGAGGTTTGATAGGTTGTATAACTTATTTTGCCATCCAATAGATATTTAGTTAGGTAAAACAACGAGCACGTAAGCAGATGTGACCTCATGATTTTAAATGCTTAAAATTTGCAATTTTGTTTAGAATGTAATAAAATGAAGATTTTTTTACTCCTAACAGTCAAACAAAACCATGTTTCAATAGAAAAAACTCTAAATATTTTCATCCATATCTCAATTTTTTATTTGCATTAACCCCCTTGTAATCATGAGGCTTTTAAGTCCGAACTATCCGACAGGTCACGTTAAGAAAAAAAATATCTCGACTAAGTTTTCAAATATTGATCGCCAGATCGCAGAATTAAACTGCTCATTAAAAGCTCATTTGCATAGGCTCTAAGCGCTGACTGTCTTGCGTTTTTTATAAATTTATCTAGGCGTATTTAACAAAATCTATCCTTAATGAATATAAGCATGATAAGTGAAGACAGATAAAATAAACTGAGAGGAAAGGTGGTATTACTCCGTTGTCATCTGCTTTGGAGATGACACAATGCATCCTGGGAATATAAGGGAATGATGGTATCTACAATTTCCTGATGAGATGCATCATTTCCTCCGATGAATGTTTCCTATATATCGGGATGGAAGTTTACATAAATGAAAGGCCTTCAACTTCTAAAAATTCTTAAATCAAGAAGTCATTTAGACATTTGCACGAGTACAAAACAAAGACGTTTATCACCGGTTTCAAGAATGTTTCTGGACGTGTTTTATTTAGAGATAAAAGAAGTCGCTAATAGCGAAAAATAAGAGCATTTTTGAATTGACCGTATGGTATTTTTCTACACTTCTAGTTTTTACAACCAGAAACAGAAGCCGTTGTCAAATGGTTCCAAGATTACCCATTTGTTCTATCAGCAAACTTTCATGACGGAGAACTAGTTGCTAACTATCCGTACGATAAGAGTCGAACACGATACGACGATTATGCTGGTTCACCGGACGATGCCGTATTTAAGGACCTTGCCCAGACATATGCTAACAGACACAGGACAATGGCGAAAAGAAGAGCTCCTTGTCCGGCAACGTTAGGCTACTTCAAAGGCGGTATAACAAACGGTGCTGACTGGTACTCTGTTAACGGAGGTTAGTTAGGATTTGAAAATACTAGTAGAGGAGATCATGTGTGACTTTTTAATAATGAAATCTTAAGACTTACCGTTAGAAAGTCTGTGTATTTACACATTTGACATATATATTTTTGTTTCGGCAATACCCTAATTATCCCTTCTACAGTACGTATATTATTCCCAAAAGACAAAGTATTAACTTCCAATTAATCTTTGTAAGGGTTTTATGGAAAAAAAAGTGGAAAAGCATTTTAGTTTTACGAAATCTGTATTTATGTAATACATATATTCTATCAGAGTTCTCTCAAAAAATCACATTTTCGGTTGTCAAAATTGTTTTGTCAGTAACTTTGCAATTTTATTTGAATGAAAAGTCGCCTATGGACAACTTCTATATTGTAAAATAGGAAAACAAAATAGCTGACACTTTGCTTTTTTATGTGATATCTGTGAATTACAGAGACTGTCTTCGGCCAATTGAAAATCGGAATGTAAGAGTGACCCAAGTCCACAGGAGTAGTTTGTAAGAAAAACGAAAAAAACTTCACAGTGTGTCTGATGTTTAAGTTAATTCAATTTGGCTTGCAGAGTAGGTTAATGAATCCAATTGACATATGAAACATGATTTTTCTGTAGTTTTTGAGCTTGTTATGCTTTGCAGGGGGTCATTTTAGACAGTGGAATTGGGTCGGTCTTGCATTCATATGTGCTTTATGTATTCAATTTTATGTAAAAATGTGGTGAGATCCATCTGGATCTAATATTTTGTGCAGCAATGCATCTGTGCTAATGCTCTGCTTGTTTGAGCCAAATTTCATTAAAAAAATGAGTCGGAAAAACAGTATTTTCTCACATTTGCTGCGGAACCTTTGCTTAAATTGGTTTTTCGACCGCCATTTTGAAATGAGATTACCGATTTTATATTTGTGCATGTTTTCTAAGCAATAGACAGAACCTACACCTGAAAAAAATGAGTCTAATTTTAAGAAATTTTGGGAGAGAACATGGTTTTGAATACCTATATTACAGTAAATAAAACCACATATGTATGTTAAACTGACCCAAGTCCATGGACTTTGACAACCTTTGAAGACATTGGGGGCACTTGTGGTGCGGATTCATTTTAGTCCTTCACACACAAGGCAGCTGAAGTTATAAGAAAGTATCTCCTGTGTATAGCTCTTTTTAGAAAAAAAAGTTGAATTTGGTCAGTCTTGCATTCTGGTATTCAATTTCAAGATTGGACCTCAGATTGACCTTTGACCTAGGATGACCTTGATCGGAACCACATAAAACACTCAGGGAACCAATTACTATTAATGGTCTAAGTTTGATCCAGATAGATTCAAGGGTTGTGGAGTTATACAATGACATTAGGTCAACTTTTTCAAGATTTGACCCTTATATGCCCTTTGACTTTGAATGACTTCGACCGGATTCTCTTTAGAACACTCAAGGAGCTTATTGCTATACATGGTCCAAGTTTGGTCCAGATCGGGTCAAGGTTTCTGGAGTTTCGGACGTGACCTCGAAATGACCTGGGATGACCTTATGTGAATTTCAAGATTAGACCTCTAGATGACTTTTAATCTTAGATGACCTTGACATGACCCCGACCCCCTCACCCCCTAGAACACTAAGAGGTCCAATTGCTATACTTGGTCCAAGTTTGGTTTAGATCGGGTCAAGGGTTAAGGAAGAGTTATAAACTATCAAATAAACCCAAACACACCCAAACACCATCCCGGTAAATATTGTATGAAGATTGGTAGTTTAAAAGCATTCAAATACAGTTATCTGCATTCTTTGAAGAGTATATTATGTATCTCAAGGCATTACGGCAAACACTGTAAGAGGCGGATGCTTCCTGTCAGAGAAATATCAGTAAAATATCGAGATTCGCAAACCATTTTTCTTTCTAGTGACATGTATATACAACTGTTTGATACTGAATGTTTTTTATTGTCCAGGTATGCAAGATTACAACTATCTATCAAGTAACTGCTTTGAAATTATGTTGGAACTTGGATGCACAAAATTCCCTCCTGAATCAGCCTTGAAATCCTATTGGACAGCTAACAAACACTCCTTAATAGCATACATATCTAAGGTAAGCTGTTACAATGAGCCTCCAACTAATCTGTCATTAGGTTAAGAAAGCAAATTTGCTTTAAACACACTGGATTACGATGAACATTTTAAACTGTCTCCTACGGGTGCCTAGTAAATTAGGTATATTAATCTGGTACAACAATATGTTTGAATGGGCCTTTTTTATGATGTCAATGCTTTTATAGGCTTAAGGTTGAGTGTTCTTTTAACATGTTTAACCCTTTTCCTCCGAAGGGGTGGAGCTTGTTGCAATCCCCCTAAGGTTTTTTTCCCGCTTCATAAAAACGCAACAGCAACCGGCCCCAAGCACTTTTACATCATTCGCGGCCATTTTGATGAAAAAACTAGGGGGTACCACCTAAGGTGGGGCTAGGGTAGGCTGTCAAAGTTGAGGTGTAGGGGGGTTTGGTGAAATCCCTGAAAAGTCGCCGTTTTGAAAAAAAAATATGCACGCTATAAGACTCAAACTTACAAGACATATTAGAATCCTCATTTCCCTTCTTAATTAGCAAAACACCCGATGAAAATCTGTTATTTAGACTTTTATAGCAAAATAATGAATTTGGTGGCAATTTTTGCCATAACGCAATTTTGCCTGATTTTCCAATACATAGGTACTTTATGACATCATAGTTACGTAACGCCATGCCGATTTTGATGATTTTGGTATCGTTGGATAGGGGAGGGTCCTTTAATAGCAAAACCAAGTTCATAGGGGGTTCCGTTCTAAAATATTAGGGGGGCATGGGGGTGCCACCCCCCTTCCGAGGATATGTTATAAAAAATAGCTCCGGAGGACAAGGGTTAAGACGTTGTAGAAATGAGACACATATATTCTTACACTTCCATGATTTACGTTCACTATTACTGTGACAGCACCATATACCATATTTGCAGTACTATTGTCAACTTCCACGAAACTTTGAAATTGTTCAGCGATAAATTCTTTCATAACATGCATAAAATAAAAAAAATTGCTTGTTTTGCCCGAATTATTAGTAAATGGTGTTTTTTTTCTTCCTCTAAATATCAAAGATTTAATACCTCATACTGTCAAAGATAATAAAATTTGTTAACGCAACTGATAAAGAGATATGTAACACAGACCACAATTTTATAAAAGATGAAGATAGGTTTTTTTTAGGTATTTAAATTACCCTCTTCTGATCAATTCGCCCTCTAAACTATCGGAAATGTAGTTAAAAGACGGTAAAAACCTTTGCTGATGTCTTGTACTCATATCAATATCAGCCTTATTTTATAACCTATTCGGAGTTTAATTGAGACAAACTGTTATTGTCCATTTTCAGGTACATCAAGGCGTTAAAGGCGTAATAACAGATGTACATGGCAACCCTGTACCTGACGCTACTGTCCAAGTTGCGAGACCATCAATAGGACATGACGTCACGAGTGGTAAGGTTTTACTATCTCTTTTAATATCTTTGAAAAGGTGATGAACTTTTCGTTCTTTATATTTTTTAGCATTTTCTTTTCGAATATCGAATTAGGGGCGGCTTCAAAACTCAACCGGCGGTTGTCTGCCGGTTCTGGGCGGTTCTTGGCGGCAGACAACCGCCGGCTGAGTTCTGAAGCCGCCCCTTAACCCTCGTCCAC
>JXSR01S042205.1:0-11698 GCA_000969725.1 Ophiothrix spiculata | reverse complement strand
GTCAGTAAAATTAGACAGTTACTAACTTTTACATAATCATTAATCTTGTTCAGTTGCACTTTGCGTATCACATAGTGCAATGTGCATTTCAATGTATGCGTACACATAATTATTCTCATGTGTGTTTGGCAAGTTTCATTTTAAAGAAAACGTAGTAAAGTTTTAACTTTTTAGTTTTTTGGTGATTTAAAAATCATCATGGAACGATGGATGGTTGTATTACCTATGTATCGTAGAAGCCAAAAACAAATTATAAAGTAAACATGGTATTTGATTTCTTTATCATATATTCTAACAATCATCGTGTATGAATTAAGATTAATAACCACTCTTTACTTGGTGCTCGTGAAATTAAACAAAAATATTGCACCTTGTTTTGAAAACATAGTTATCAAACTCAATCAGCTTCACCTTGTAAGCACAGACAACCTCAACTTACACATTCGGTGCATTATTTTTATACAATTTCACTATTTATGCAGTTATTAATCTATAAATATCCAATGTTAAGTTTTATAAAATGCTGTTATGGTTAACAAATTACTGTTATGGATTGAGTGAATCATGATATTGTAGTGAAGGTTTAGAATGGTTTAAAATTTACAATTTATCAGTCAATGGATACTTTCCAATAAACAATGTGCACTATTTATAACTGGCAAAATCTTAATTTTTCAAGGAACAAAACTGATTTAAACAAATTGATCACACGGGGGGTTTCTATACAAAAATGTAATACAATGACACAAAAAAGTCAGGATTTGATATGAAAAAGTGAGGGCAATTGTACCAGAAAATGTAGTAATATACAAGGGGTGTTCAGTCAATTTGTGGCCAAAGATAGAAAGAAATGACTTATCAATTCAACTTAGGAATTTATGGAAAGATATATAAGTAAATATCTGCTCTCAATTTCATGCTACATATATTCTTCCCAGTTACAGGTAGATAGAGATACAGAATTGATTTTCTACCTTGAAAAGTGAATTGGTAATCTTAAACGACATTCACTTACATGGTCCAAAATTCAACAGGCTCAACAAAGACAAGTGAAAAAAAAAATGCAGGTGATTTATAGTGCACTATGCCTCCCCTGACTTGTAATGCCACACGGCCTCAGCACACTTTACAGAGCAGGTTACTCCTTTATACAATATCCAAAAATTGGCTGCCAATTTCAAACATTATTATGTTCTGAGCTGAATGATTTCCAAAAAAATCGGACAGGGATATCGGACAGAAAACGAAATGTCAGATTTTGAACATAATAATGATAAAATTGGATGGATTTTTTCGCATGATACTCAAAGATTTTGGTCTTGCTATGAGTTTTAGAAATATCGAGCTCGACGCTGCGCGTCTCGCACAATATTTCGTAAAACTCATAGCTCGGCCAATATCTTTTTGTATCATGCTCAATCCATCCAATTTTATATCATAGCAGGTGGAGGTGGAGGTGGGCCTCTTGACCTCATGATAATTTCTATACCATAAATGCAAGAGCGATTATTTATTTAAAATTTTCCACAAATTCCTCAAACTGAACTACATATCATTTTAATCAAAACTGTCCAGACTTTTAATTAATTCTACGTACGGTCACAAACTAATCGAACACCTCTCGTACCTCTCAACAACTACACAGAGATACATACAAAAAGCAAAGCATATATTAGGTCCTGCCCATTCATCAAGTGTATGTTACAAACCTTACAGCATTCAGTAAAGTATAGTTTATTTCAACAGACACTTGGTGAACAGTCAAGATACCAAGAACACTTTCAAACACATAATTACAGAGACATAAAAAGTACAGTAATCATTCAAAATTAAATAAATATTTCTGATTTGTCTCTTACATGATTTTAAACACATTTCACATTACAATCGTCATTATTCGACTTCAATTTCCTCTTGACATTTGTAACCCTTAACATGGTCACCATAAAATAGTCTCAAGCACAGTCTAAAAAAAGAGAAGAAAATTCATGGATCACAGCATTCTTTCATAACTGAGTTAGCTCAGAGTAAAATGATGCACGACCAGGGCATTGCCACTCATATACTTGGACAATAAACAAAAATGAGACTTTCCAAGGTCAGCTCACAAGGTCAATAATAATGGGCGTGGCTACTCAAACTTGTTGTTCAAGATATCTGTGCTCGCCAATCATGTTTGAAAGAATTGATCTGGAATGTTTCATACAAGCTTTGATTGACATATATTAACAACAGAAATAAGCATTTGACTGTATATCATTTTCATATGGTAGCTATACTCTGCAACAATCAGCCGGTTAATGTATAAAGAAGTTACATGCACAGATTTGGGTCTCTTTTTCAATGGTAGAGTGACACTTTCAGAATAGAACCATTTCTATGGCAGTTCTGAGCATTGCCATTGTTCAGAATTATTGTAACCGGTCAGTTCCAGTGGTTCCGGGCGGTCATCTCTCGGTGCTCCCTTAGATAACAAACATATATTATACAAACAATCCTGAATCTCATTAACAAAAACCCAAATTTTGTCAAAACATGTTGTATATCATGATATGCCATTTCATAGTAGGCAACTAAATTTAACTGCTGGGGGAAAAAGTATAGTCAGATCTGATAACAACTTGTGCACTTTCTTTCCCCCAGTGAAAACAACAAAGACTTTAGCCAAGCATCCCCTTTTTTCTTCTTTTTACCGGAATTTGAGAAATAATGTGTGAGGTATAATTGCTGAATTGTGGTTCAACCACTTTGCCACCTTCATTATTTTGGCATCATTATGTTTTGAAAATCATGAAAATGTGCAAAACTATATCAAAAATACAGAGACTTCTTATATTTCTCCACACAGTTGACAAACAGCTTTGTTTTCATCACAATAGTTACTACAATGGTTTTAGATGTAAACATTTTTCCATGTGTCTGCGTTTGGCTATTCTGTAGGCCCAATTTTCACAAAGTATATTAAGGCTAAGAGAACACATTAATAACCCTAACACCACTGAACCTTACAAAATCCCATTCCCACCTAATCATGAAAATTGGAGTTAGCTATGATCACTAATTCGCTGCCACGTGCCACGGCAGCGCCGGTTCAGTGGCTTTATGTAGTGGAGATTGGACCAGGGTGCGGGAAATCCTGCGATGGAATTCGGGGGGGGGGGGACCATCCATTTTTTATATTTAAATTTCCGAGATTTTAAATGAAGAGGTGCTTAAAATTGTTAGGGTTAATGCACTGTATTTTATTTTATAAACTGTACTTGATGAACAGTGTGACTCATAATTTCACAAGTCCAAACTGTAAAAGCGCAGGATTATGAATCAAACTAGTTGATCAATGTTACATGCACAGTTGCTTGAGTAATTATAATTCTTATACAACTTGATATATTATGGTTAAATGGCCACTTGTATATATGTACCCCATATTATGCAGAATGTTGATTAAAAGATTTTCACTCACTGGGACATATATTCTTACAAGTTACAAAATGAGTATATATGCTTTTTGTGCAGCGTCACTATGTGACCTGCTCCCACGAAACCTGCGCAAAGTGGCAAGAGCACTTATGGAGTTAATTACAGCCCAATGAACATGCCACAATTCAATAGAAATCACAAAGCAAATTTCAAGGAAAATATTGATTTTCCATGGGCAAAAGGTTGAGCAATGTTGACAAATGAAAATCATTTTACAGCTTATAATTTCAGTATTTATGGGCAAATCAGAAAAATGATTTTGCCCAACTTTGTTTGGGGTATCATGGGATCAGGTCACATATAATACTATTTTGTGCAATATGAGAAGATATAGCTGATGCCTTTCAAAATGCTCATTACTCCAGGCTCAATTTACATCAGAAGACAAATATTTATAATATTTGAGCCAAGTACATCAATGTTGTAGCTGAACTTTGTTTAATTTTCCAGCAAAGACACATTTTATTTTAAATAATATATAAAGCTTAATTTTGTGCTTTTGACAATTGTTTTTGATTTTCAGAAGGAACCTCACTGAGTTCTGAGTTGACATGTTGATATGTCAGAGAGGCCATTGATTTAAGCAATAACTTGCCATTTTCTGTTTGCAGAATGAGTTGAAACAACAGGAATGCATTACTGTATTTTAGCATATAATACATGTGACCGCGTGCAGCTCAAACCAACCGTAAAGTTGACCCCTGATCATTTTCTTGTTTTTAAGACAACTTTAATTTGTACCATTACGAACATGTTATTGAAAATTTAATTGATTGATTTATCTACGAATAGTGAAAACAATACTCAGGAAGTTAAAGCGGTTATTGTAATCGGCCAAGCGCAGATATGATATTGTCATTCGTGCAGATGATATCTATGCTGAAATTTTTGAATCCATTATTGGTTATTTTCTGATCTGCAAAACTGCACAACTCTCTTGAAAATACACAATACTTATGTGATGCCTATTGATTTGTATCAGTCATTCAGCTATACATTAAGCTGAAATCATACTGAAAATACCGCAAACAGTACTGCAAATCAATTCATACTCGAAACGGACTGCGGCAACTGGCAGCATGAACATTACCGGAACTGCTCAAATTTCTTACATGTACACATGCTCAGTGCCTTTGTGTTGAGTCTATATCCAGCTTTACAAGTATGAAACATGATTGCAAGCCTGTCATTATTGGTTTACAGGGTGTTCCAATAAAAATGCAACAAACTTTGAACTTTTCTTTTGAGCGAACAGAGCACAATTAATGGTGAGCAAACATTATAATAAAATTATAGAGTAGACCATTGGCTTTTACAGGATTTTTGTTTTGTTAAATTTGGATCTCTGAATCAAAAGTTATTGCACATTTTGTAAAGACCCAAAAAATCTTGATGGTCTGATTTGTTTATATGTAAAGAATCACCTCTGGTGACATCATGAGGCACATGTTGAATGGAAATTGCTAAAAACATCACATGATTAGGAGAAGCATCCCTTAAACCCATTTCAAATGTTGCCTCTGGTTGAGTTAACCTGTTGTGTCCCCTTAACGGGACAGATGAATCATTAAGTTACTTAAGTTCTTAAACTCCTCTGTCTTCAGTTTTCTTCCGTGGTTTCTGTTAAAGACTTGCGAACAACAGAATTATTGGTTGACATCTTTCATTAGCATCCTTTTTTCCCCGGACTCTTTTGATAGAAATTGTATCCTAAACTACCCGATTGTCGCATCAGAAGTAACAGATTCAAGGAAATATGAGCGTATCAGGAAGATCCATACTTTAATTGAAAATTTTGACCTGTTTCAGTTAAAGATGAACTTAAAATATCACTTAATGTAGGAGTGGGCTATAGAGGGTCATATTTAGGTCATAGTTTCAGAACATGCTCATCACACCTTGATTTGATGAGTTGATGGGTACCGACACCAAATCTGAAAAAAAAATTGAAAAAAGTGCGAATTTCGGACTGCTTTGGGCGAAAATTCAAAAAATCCAAGATGGCCGCCAGCAGTCTTAAAAATCTAATGTTTTTATCATTTTCTTGCACTTTTAATGTTTTTTCCTGCCATATTGAACTTCAGTTTATGAAAGCAATGTCCAGAAATCTATTGATGAAGGTTTTGTAAAATTTGGGTTTTTCGTTTTCGCGAAACAGACAATTTTGCTCAAAATTTTGCATGAGGGCGCTTTCCATCGTTACTCGCAAGTTGTCACTCGCTACTTCTTTAAAAGCATTCAAAATTATAAACAATCATTACATTGATGCACCCAAGAAATATGAACATTCTACTGCTAATAGTTTGGTCGAAGTGTCAATTTTTGTGTTAAAAAACAGTCTCATTCAAAATACATGGTAAAAAAGTTCGTTGACCCATACAGTATTTCAATTAGACTTGGAAACGGCATTTGAGAAACACAAAAACGAGTACTGCATGAAAACCGTTTGAGCTAGAATGTTCAAATTTCCTCTGTGTGTCAAAATAATTATTTACTTTCATTGTAGGGGCTCAAAAACCTCCAATATTTGAAAACGACCAAGTTTTAATGAAAAGCGCCCTCGCACTCAATTTTGACCAAAAATGGCCGTTTCTCAGAAACGAAAAAGTGCAAATTTAACAAAACCTTGAAAAATGGATTCCTTGTGATCCTTTACACCATTAAACATGTTCTATGAAGTAAAATAGTGAAAATTGAGATATAAAATGACAAAATATTGGATTTTTTGCTAAAATTGCGATAAATTTTATTTTGTCGCAATTTTGGCTAAAGCAGTCCGAAATTTTTGATTTTGATTTTGTTGTTTGTTGATTTTTGGTCAGTAGCAATCAACTCATCAAACTAAGGTGTGATGAGCATGTTCTGAAACTATGACCCTCTATAGCCCACCCCTACAGTTAATGTTAGGTACATGTCAGGTAAGATTGGTTTAAATTGATTGTGCTCTAGTTGGTTGCAGAATACTGCCATATTCTCTTCATTTCAAGTTTGCATTTCTTTAGCTGAAAGTCGAAACTTACAAATTGGACCAAAGTAGATTTGAAGGGCTTTCTTAAATTCTTCATATCTTTGGACTGGAGTGGTAAAATTAAACGAGACAAAAAGCATGATTTAGAGTAGTCACTCCACTTTTGAAAAACATGTATTACTATTATTTAATCTTTTGGCAACTATTTTTAATATTTTTTATTTGCTCGTTGCATTAACATTGGGACAAGCTGTAGATCTTGTGTTACTTGTTACAAAGACCACATATTCTAAATGTGCTTGAGCCATGTGAAAGTTAAAATTCAACGACAGTACAGTACACATTAAAAATGTGACTGTTTATCTCAAACCAGCCATAAATGCAGCCTCTTTGTCATTTTCACTCTTTTCAGGCATTTGCAAAGACAATGTTATAATGATTAAACAAAATAACACCTCATTAAATTTCACCCAGACTCTCATCATAGTCAAGTTATGCTCTGTCAAAGGTTTTCAGGGAGTAAAAGGTGAAATTTAGATAAGGGCAATCAAGGATCAAAGCCCTGTTTTTTGTTGATAGCCAAGGATCAGTAAGACCTGTTTTTGTTGATGGTCCTCAACACATAATACTATATTTCATGTTTCCAATCATTTTCTTGAAATAAAATTTTGCAGTTGGTTTGAAACAAGCATACAAAATCGATTCTGGCAGATTACGACCTTTACATGTATTTTTACCCGTAGCGCAAAATGAAATTTGCTACACTTACGGCTGGTGCGAGATGAACAAACACAAATAATCTGAATTGTTCATAGCTAATAGTTGACAGGATGAAAGAGCATAACATAATAGTGATGTCTATTTGATGCAAGTTTTTTTTTTTTTTTTTTTGTAAATATAAAGAATACTTTGTGACTACTACACATAATAACTAGCTTTGGCCTTTTATTGTACAGATGCTGTACATTATATCTATAATGACTAGCTTCAGAGTGTCCTTGAATACAAGCTAAATCCACTCTATCAAATGCCTTCTGAAAACCTACTTGACCTCAAACATTCACCTGAGAGGAAGTACTAAACGAACCTGATTTTATCATTTATTCACATACTCAATGTCATCCTTGTAAATCATTAATGGTTAGATTCAAGAACACATTGAAACCAAACATACAAATGATATGATCTGTTGCATTCTTGTGGTCACACAATTCTTTAGAAACAGTGTGCGCACACCACACTCATTGTTGATAACATTCCTGAAAGCAACGGAATTTGAAAATTCCAGAAATGTAGCGCTAGCCGTGCATTGGTGTATTTGGTGCTTCATATATCTTATTTGCAATTTATCATCTATGATACATAATTGTGAACAGTCCAAGAAACTCTTTTCTTGATCAATTTGTATTGCACACACAGAATCAATAATGTGAACAATGTGAGGGACAAAGAATGACACATAGATACTACCCTTCATCTCTGTTCATCGCTCCTATAAGGCAAACATGGTGTTTTCTGTCTCTTCCATTTGCATCTGTCTAGTCGGTCTGTTTGTTGGCGCTGGCCCACCTTGCTGACTACTTGGCGGGAGCGTGTCGCCAGCTTTCGCTCTTTCCTGTAGGAATTTGTCGAATTCTGAAACAGAAAATCATGTTTAAACAATAATAACTGCGCACCATCTTTTTGAGGTCATTGTGTGAATTCTGAGGTTTTTGTTTTGGACTGAAGCATTTTTCTGAGGGGCGCAGCTCCCAAAGAAAAATACAGAGGTCCAACCACCAACAAACACAATGACCGAATAATAGATGGTGCACAGTTATTATTGTCATTAATAATAGCACTTACGACATTTTTAATTCAATTTATGTACAATTTTATGAAGAAATGCTTTATTTCAACTTATTTCCTACTTAAAGGTCTACTTGTCCCTATAAGAGAATTTTGATCAGTCCAGGCATGACGATCATCGCGTTATATGATAAACGTGCGTGTGGTGTGCATATGTGCGCTTGATTGGCATTTTATGAGAAAACGCATTCAGCGCTAATGACATCACATACGCGGGTCATTATAAGAAATCATTGTTACCTGATAATAACGGCGCAGTTGGTTGCGTAAAAGTAGAAATCATCTTATGAGATTGGATAGCGCTATTGCGCAGGTTATTAATTACAAACAAAAAATTGTGGATACTTGTTTGAAATGCAGGAATCAAGGCTATGCACTGCAAAAGAGTTTGATGTTTTTAGCATTAATTCTTTTCCTCCAGAAAACGCTCTCTTTGGACGGAAAGCAGCTCACAGCATCACCTGGTTTTCGCTTATAATAGTTGTAGAACGCCGGCCTAATTACTTTTGCCTGAATTGATGATGGCGCTAGATACATCTTTGTATCAGGCGGCTACAGGTTGAGTTCAGATTTTCTTCGCTTTAAAAACAAAATTTACAGATATTTTTATAGTTACGCAATCACGCACACTTTCTAACAGTTAAGTCATTGACAAAGGGCGGTGATATTCAGATTATTGTGTTGCTGTATAACTCATTTGCATAATTATCTCGATAGCCAATTTTTTCAAAATAACATATTATTAAATTTATCATCTTGGTTGCAATTGTGCATATGGAAAAACTTGACATAATCAGACCCTGATACAGGTATTTTAACTACCAGTTATTGAAGAACTTCAAGATCTGGACAAACATCAACAATTTGTCACAATAATTGCTAGGAAAACAGCTTTAGTTATGCATTAATAAATGCATATTTTATTTTAAGACTGAACTGTGACAAACAAAAATTAAGATTATAACCTAAAATATAATTATGGTTGAGGAATCTGTAAATCTGAAATTTTATGCAAATATTTTGTGGAATCTTCATTGTGAAATAATGTTGTGTGACAGCTTAAAATTCATTTCTAAAAGACTATAAATTGCAGAATTTAAATGTTAATAGCCCCTCCCTATGGTATATATAATTACATTGTTATTAAGAAAATAATCTGCCAACACTTCTGTTTAAAAAAAAAGAGAGAAAAAAAAAACGTAACAAAGGACAAGCTCAAGCTACTTGTAAGTTAAATTGATTCACATTTTTTTATTCTTTCATTTTGCATGATAGTGAATTCCAAAGAGGACTACTTGTGCGAATGACACTGTCTGCAGATGATCTCTTGTTGCAAACAATATATATGAGGAATTTCAAGTATTTAAAAAATATGGAGCATTTCTAATATACAAATATAAACTGATTTGAAAATCTCTGTTTAAAACTTAGACCCTTTGGCCTGTATTCACAAAAGGGGAATAACTTTATTCCAGGAATAACTTTCATTGGTGATGCCATATTGTATTCACAAATGAAAAATAAAGCTATTCCTCAGGCTAGTTATCCCAAGCTGTATAATATCCAACTTAGCTCATGGCTCTGAATCATCACTATTTCAAGAACGAAAATCCTAGAATAAAGTTATTCCTGGAATATCTTTTGTGAATACGGGCCAAAGTGACTGAAGCTGCTAATTTACTGAGGGCTGCAGTATATAATACCAATTATGTTGTGGATCTTAACATTTTGATGTAAATGTCCTTACCTGAGCTAGTGATACCTCCCTCCTCCTCAGGTTGGTGAGTATTGGCTGCTGCTAGGCCATCTTCTTCTTTTACCTACAGTTGAAATCAAAAGCAAATACACAATTTCTTTATCTCTGTCTCATTTATAATTTGATGTACATCAACCTCATTCTCGTTGGTAAAAATAAAATGGTTTGATGTAAGCAGGCTCAGAAAATAACACAGTGAATTTGATATACATTATAAAATCTTTCATGATCAGGGTGTGAGTGACCTCTTTTTAAAAATGAGGAAAAACATTAAACAATGTCAAAAATGGGCTGAAAATGAAAGTAAAAGCCAAAAATTGTTTCATTTTTCCCCATAAACTGAGGAAATGAACAAAAAAATAGGAGATTTCACACCCCTGCCTGATGACTATTTCAGTTTATATTCAAATGTACTGTAAATATTCCACTTACACTGTACCTCACTGTGCATGATGAACAAGTATGATGAAAAAGTATCAAATTTATCAACACATGGGTACACAGCAGTGATAATTATCTGAACATCATAGGTAGACCAATTGATGTAACAGGGCTTTAGAAACTCACTACCAAATTTGAACACGATCTTGATCTTCAGAGATGACATATCATCTGATCTAATTTGCAAAAAGGTTTTCATTTAATGAAAAACCTTTCATATCATTGAGTCTCTATCACACATGAATGTGCCACTAGATACACCAAAGTGAACTTTGACTATATTCGTACTGTGCAACACATCACTTTGCTCCTGTGCTAAAAATACTAAGAAATATCAACAAATCTTACTTTTATAAAGACAACATCGATGTACTCAAAAAATATTCATTCATTAATTATATGATCCCTACTGTAAGGCACAAAATCAACCGCAGAAATGGAAATATCATAATTGCACAAAAACAATTTCACAATGACCAAAAAGCAAGTCTTGAAACTACAGTAGGAAATCTGAATTTCAACATTTTGTGGAGTTAAGAGTACATTCTCTTCTATCATTATTTTATTTGACCATTTTTTCTAAAAAAGTTAGGTTATTAAATTTGGGCAAACACAAATACAGTAATTAACACATTATACTATTTTTCTTACGTCTTACTTGAATGATTGTACGTAAACACATAGTGAATTGTGGCCCTTTCGACACAAAAAAGCCTATAAATTCCCACAGACAAATCAATCAGCCATTGAAACAAGCATGCATCTGAGAAAAACCATATGATTAACTAACCATCAGTAATTTCAATGTTTTTGACATGAGGCCTCAGCCAAATTTTGATCTCAACATCCCTTCCTATCTGTCCTCTATTCATCTTCACACAGAATGCAATTTTCACAGAGAATTTCATACAAAAAGTCTATGACGTTGGCCCAGAAGTTGATAGGCCAAATATGCAAACTACTGACTATGCTACAAGTCTTGACCCAGATGCTCTGCCACACTCATTTCATTTCATTTCACTTTATTTATGGTAACCAAGGATAAAAACACAAAAAGTACACATACAAGTACACTTATTTCCATTGTGGTCCTTGAGCCTAACAGTGATAGAAGTAACTAGAATACGCGGTTCTCGGGCCGCGCGGTTCTCGACACAGAGTGTCGATCACGATGCCTCCGCCTTCCACCTTTGTAATCGGACTTA
>JXSR01S042198.1:3660-22731 GCA_000969725.1 Ophiothrix spiculata | reverse complement strand
AAAAAGGCCCGCCAAAGTAATCACCTTAAATGTCATCTTATTAATAAAATCTTAGTAAAATATTCATGAAACTAAATTTGCATAAAAAAGAGGAGACATGTAGTGGTTAAAACCACATAACTTTATCCAAGATTCTCCAAGCTGATCCGAGATATTTAGCAAAAACCTCAAAAACGGGCCTTTTTACCCCGGTTTACCCTACTACTTCGTAGTAAATTTACAATCATGAATGAAATGTCAAAGGCTGCGCACTATGCTGCGCCGTGATTGCGTTCACGCTCACCAAATATTGTATCAGCGATTGGCATCCAGCACATTTTTTCTTCCCCATGATTGCGTCAGCCGCCATCTTGGTTCGCCGCGATTTCTTCTTATTTTACTAATGTACGACAGCTGTTATTGAGTACCAGCGAAATGCCGGTGTCAGAGCCCTGCCATGATATACTAGCAAAACGCAGCTATACTTTGATCAACACCAAATAGGCGGGCCTCTTCACATCGTGAATTGATACAGCTAACCGCGTAGCTGAACACAGCACAATTGCTGTAAACACAGCGCGCGTTGTACGTGTCAGTCGCGCAGAAGTATCTACGGCGCGCTTGTAAGTGGGATTATGTTTACTTGCAGATGAAGAAAAGCCTCATAATTCCTGCCTATTTAGTGTTGATCAAAGTTTAGCGTGTGGATTTATTTTAGCTGCTTCGAAGACGTTAACCAGCCGCTAGCAAGTTAAAATATTTCGAACGTCAGCGTCTTCGTTAAGCTGAATTCAGACTCAACGCAAACGCACCAAGCATGTGCAGATAGGGGTTTTAAGCAGTTCCGATCAATCAATATCAAAGCTCACACCACTTGCGGCAACGCAAATTGAGTTGAGAAAAGCTGAACTTTCCATTGCGTTTTCATGTCATCGGCTGCCGCATTCCGTTTGCGTTTTGAGTGTGAATTCATTTGTGGTGCCGTTTGAGGTGAAAATTATTGGAAACGCAACGCATTGCGTTTTAGGTATGAATTCAGCTTTAGCGTAGACCTAGCTAGACGCTAGCTGCGTCTTACTAGTATATCATGGGCTTTAAGGTGGCCTAGCACAGATAGAATTCCTCTATTTATTTTTCTAATTTTTTGATTATATGGTGTTTTCATATGTGCTGATCACATTTCTAAAATAAAAAATGGGGGTCAACAACTTAGTTTTTGAGAAAAATCCACTTAAAAAACACTATTTGTTACTACTTTTTACCAAAATAAATCAGACAAAAACACTTATAATTGAAAAACGGCCCTATTTTTTCTCTCTTTTTCACATATGTTTTGGTCCTTATATAGTTCTTTAAAAAAACGTAATAAAAAAATATGCATGGTCACCGACTTACTTTTTGAGATAATAAGCAAAATTAAGCAAAAAATTGACATTTTTTTAGCAATGACTACCTTATGTACCTTAAGCACTGTACATTTGCGCTTTGGCCCCTGCGTTGTCAGGTGCAACGCGCATGGTCTTATGCGTGAATATAAAAATGATGCACGTGTAGGATCGCGTTATATTAAAGCGCAAGATACAGTACGCCAGAAAGTACGTTAAAAGCCAAAAGTGTCCAACACCACTGATATCAGCTCACTCATGTCCGACACCGTTTCTGTGCTAGGCCACCTTAAAGTCAATCTCCGAAATAAGCTCTCCGTTTTGCGGGTTTTTACTCAATAATGCGTGTTGTCAAGTAGTACTCTGCGCCGTATGCAACACACTGCAATTCACGCAGTTGGACGTGATAGGTTGTTCCCGCGGTCGTCACGTCAAGTTCTTGTCACTGGGGAAAATTGACCAGGCATAACGATCGTCATGCGTCAGCTTTGTCAGGTGAATTAAATTCTGAATTACGCGTACGCACAGACTGCGTAGAAGCACAATTGTTTGACTATTCTGGACGCGATTTTCAGGGAGCTTAATTTAGAAGATAGACTACCCGTCCAATGCTTCTACATGTAAGTATATCCTTGAAATATCCTTGAAATAAGCTCCCTGTTTTAAAGCTTTTTACTGATTATGCTTGTTATCAAACTCAGCCCTGCTGATTGGTTATTTTTTATGCCCGTTTGAGTGAGATGTAGGATTGTGTCTTTTTGACAAAATATTCCCTTTGATCAGTGACAGTGGCAGTGCCAATTCTCTATTTTATTTTATTTTTTTTCAAGAACGGCCCAATTCTACAAATAGATACAATGCTGCACCTTGAGGGCCGGTTTCATGCGATTCCAAGCAATGGCATATATGTGTCAAATGTGATAATAAAAATTGAAATTTACAATGACACTGTCAATATTGTGACTGTCAATGCGAAATGTTGACTTGTGGACCTAAAATGCAGGCTTGGACTTTGTCTTTCCGGCACTCTTTATTTCCATCCAGTACTCCAGTAGACCGGATCCACCAGTCGCCAAATGAAGTCTCCCTCACTTCCTGTTGTTCGGTCCATTTGGCGACTGGACAACTTATGTGACAAAAAAGTGGAGCACTTCGCACCGTATTTACATTTGCGCAGTAAAGAAGGATTCTTCGCAGTAAAGACTGATCAAACATGACTTTGTATGATGACTACTACACTCTCATTAATAATGGTAATTTATTTAAAGAATTTGAATACCCCCAAAAAAGTTTTTCAAAGTCGCCATCTTGCTTCACCACTTTGACTAATTTTCGTAACATATTTTACTTCATTTTACTCAATTTACAATACTAAGCAGCACATTATAATCTTAATTCAATAAACCACTAGCCCAGCAGGATGATTATACGCTATATTTAAAATTGCACAATTCTTACCTTTTTCAAGACAATCGGCAAATTCAATCCTCAGCGAGACAAAGCAATGCCACAGGCATTCAATCTATGAGTGCAAAAATGCTGTTTGGCGTAAACAATGTGTGTGCGATAACAAGCATTTACGGGCACCGCGCGCGCGCGGTGCATAAGTCAGCACTCAAAACATGACGCAGTTTAAAGTAGTAAACAAGTATTGTTTATTCATAGGTCAGATGTCATAAATAAAAGATAATAAAAAGTGCTCTTCTTTTTTTAAGCAATGTGAATCAGTCGTCAACAACCAACACAGTGAAGCGCGTGTGCAGATTTTGCAAGACTGATGGACTGAGTCTAGTACTCCAGTTGATTTCGAGTCAAAATGCCCAGCACTTAAGGCTCAAAAGATGCCAAATCAATGAAGATTCAGTATAAAAAT
Organism: Ophiothrix spiculata; assembly: GCA_000969725.1. NCBI lineage: Eukaryota > Metazoa > Echinodermata > Ophiuroidea > Amphilepidida > Ophiotrichidae > Ophiothrix > Ophiothrix spiculata. Next base: position 19,494 of record JXSR01S042198.1, on the reverse strand, counting down.
GAGCAAATCAAAAAAATTAATTATTACCGAATTTCACATGCATCCAGCACTAAAAACTGTCTAACTAGAACCTTGGAAATCTCTCGAGTTGGGGGGGGGGGGGGGGGGGGGGGGGGGGGGAAGGGGGGAGTATACTTTAGGTCCCATGAAAAACTTGACCCTATCCATGACCAGACCCTAATTCACTAAACCATTAGTGCATATCAAACAGTCATGAATCAATTTCAATGTTCAATTTTAATAATTTGCATGACTAGCACTATTCTATCAGTTAAGCTCAATTGATGCAAGCACAAAATAATTTCTGCTGCAAATGACACTGCAATTAAATTCGCAATCAAAATAAATGACAATGGATTGTGGCAGCAGACAAAATGAAGGTGCAATCAAAGGTAATCTTTTCTCAACTCGGTTTGCTTTGGCCCAAAACTGCCATTTGTATTTATGTTTAAATTCAACTCTATAGGTCAAATACAGCCCCTTGCACCACAAAAAAGATTTGCCTGTCCTATATTGAATTCAAAGTTGACCAACATGCAAACCCATTTTATGAATTCATCCAGGCAACTACACACAGTTCAAGGATGAGGGTCATCCCCCTCAAGGTGAAGCCAATCCTGTCCCAGTGATGCAGCAACGACCAATGGTGTATGCCCTGCCAGAGCAGCCGCATCTGCCTCCATACAGTGATATGCACACAACGGTTGTGGTAAGTTGACTAAATATTCTCCCAGGGTTTCTCTTGGGGACTTGTGGAGGATAGAAGATTGTTTATAGATTAATAAATGCGCATTTCATACAGGAATGAAATGAGACAAAATCAATGCACGCGCGGTCAATTTTGATGCGTCCAATTCATGAGGCCCGTAGGGGCCGAGTGCATTGGACAGCAGTCCAAATTGACCGCAAGTGCATTGATTTTGTCTCATTTTACAAGCATAATGGAATGCAAATTTATTAATCTAATTCATACACAACAGAAAAATAATATTGTAGGCTATCTTTTTTGGAAAGAAATTATAAGGCCTTTAATGTGACCATCAAAATCCAAAATTTCTCTAAACGAAATAAATAATCACACGACAAAAACAATGAAACATTCATACGCACAAAACACCCGCCACGCAAACCGAAACGCAACAGGCGCAGTGCATAGTGAAGATCCACTGCACTCCGCGTACTTTATATTCTTGCGTTTTGATTGGCTAGGTGACACGCGGAGCACAAACGGAGTGTATGAATCTCATTTCATGAGGGTCTTCCCCCTCCAGAGGCAATCCTGCCCCAGAGCAGCCACAACTGCCTGCATGCAGTGATATTTGCTCAACGGCTGTATCTCCCCTGTAAATCTATGTATTTAACCCTACAAGTGTAATCATGTTATTTTCAGGTGACCAATCCTTCACATCAGACAATCATTCGTACGGGATCAGCGGTTCCTAAGGATTATTTCGGCCTTGCTTTGTTTGTCACTCTGTGCTGTTTCTTACCTTTCGGAATCGTTGCACTCATCAAATCAAGTGAAGTAAGTATACACCTGGGGTGTATTTCACAATGGTGATAGTAAGTTCTATCCGTAAGTACATTCATAAGTCTAAAAACAATCGTGGCTACGAACGATCATAAGATCCATTTCACAAAAGGTTATGTAAGTAGTTGGAGCTACGAACGAAGATACGAATAATCATAACGGATAATGACTGTAATTGGTGCTTTGGTATATTTCACAAAGAGTTATGAACGGATGGTAGGTTTCTAAAATGTGCGTAATTATTGAACAGCAATCGCACTCTATAAGGAGCTCTGGTGTTTATGTGTGCAAAACATACGTATCCACTTTCATCTACTATACTATTTAATTCATTTTGTTGCATAATAAACCCTAATTATAATGAATTCCAAATTTATGATCATATTTACAATACTTACTATGACTAAAAGTTGATCGTAGACTTATGAAGATATTTACAAATGCATCGTAAGTCTTTCGTGAAAGAAACTTACGATTGTTCGTAACTTTACGATAGAATATCCGTACTTACGAACGGTTTGTTATACTTACGAACGTTCGTAACTCTTTGTGAAATACACCTCAGTTGGCTTCTATTATTGTTTTGCCCAGCAGTATGCATGTGCAACTTGCTTTGTTCAGGAACCACACCCACTTTACCATGTCTTTCTATGCAATCATTCAATTGGGGTGGGAATTTTAGTTCCTGAATGATGCGCACGCATATCGCTGAGCAAAACAGTAACAATTGACATCATAGGTCAATTGGTCTATAGACCATACAAAAATTGTTTGGATAGATTAAACCAAAGTACAGAGTTGGAGTTGCATTTACAAACAGTGTGACCCTGCAAAAACCTAAATACTCCCATTTCATACCTGTGCTGTAATAAAAATGCCATCAAATCTGGTATCTCCCAGTCCAAAGGCTGCACAGCCAGTGTTGATTTGCACTTAGATCGTAAATTTTTGTAATAACTCCTCAATATTGCACAGGTCAAGGGTAATTTAAATCAATTGCCATTTCCAAGGAAATAATCTGCTAGCCACTGTAGGGTTCAAACTTGCAGCCTACTGATTTTGAGTAGAACATGCCTGGCCCAGTGTTAAAGCTAAGAATCTAGACATTGAAAATTGGAAGGTCAAACTTCCTATTATTGAGGTCATTAAATTTCCTACAAATCATGAACATCTGGACGCAATAAATACGTGGAGGAAACAAGCGTATCACCTTGCGTTGTATGGAAGGATTATCTTTTCTCGAGATCATGGTGTTTAATCGAACAATCAAGACATGTGCAGTGCATTTTCGCTATCGCTACATAGTCACACAAGCTCTCGGCATACACACCCTGTTTTGTAGGAAATTTAATAATTTCAATAGTTTGTGTCCATAGTGGTGCGGAAAATAAGTGAGGTGATATTCAGTAATGCTTTTGGGTTTCAGTCTACAACATTTCCATGGCACGAGAAGTGAAAGTAAGAAAAATAAATTGCTAAAAGGGTGAAGTCTGTAATTGTCAGTATCAAGGGTTCCTTTATAAAAAGGGTGTGGTAAAAAAAAGGTGGGGGTCTAACCCCACTGCCCACGCTGTGTATTTAGATTTCAATGCTAAGATTCAAACATGCACTGCTTAGTGTCTTAGAAGGTTGAAACCTCCAATTGCAGTGTGTCCTTGAACAAGACACAAACCCACTGGAGCTCCATTTTGACCCAATTACTGTAAACGCCAATATATGCACGCTCAGTAATGGCCAATTTTGGACCATTTTGCACATTTGTGTACCGCCGCGGCAAAAGGGTCCAGTTGTCGACTCCTACATGTTGCTCTTTGTAGCATATCTGATGTATACAAACACTATACATTAGATATGCTACAAGGAGCAACATGTACAAGCCGACAACTGGGCCCTTTTGCCGCGGCGGTACACATTTTTATTTTCGTGCACATGAACATTGAACAAGTATGGAATTTCCTTTGCAATAAATACACATTAATTTTCGCGGTGCATTTTAGCGCTTGTCCCATAAATGTAGCGCAAAAAATACCACTTATACAGTACCAAATCAGTACCTAATGCTGGAAAAATACCAAGCTCATTTTGTAGTTATGGCCATCTCCTCACAACATAATGACTGCTTACTATCTTTACTTTATTTTAACTGTGTAACCTTTAACAATCTTTCTACATTTTCTCCTTACGCATTCACTCCAGGTTCGTACACGTGCAGCACATGGTGATCAACTTGGTGCTCAGCAATCAGCCCAACATGCACGTACATTTTCTATGATTGGTTTAGGAATTGGCGTAGCAAGCTGGGCGATATCGATCGTTATACTCATCATTTACATAGCTGCTGTCATGGCTGTAGTGGGAGGGGATGTGGAGGTCATCACGCAGGATCCAATCGTGAAGCATTTTAACTAGACGTGACAGGTTTGATCAGTGTGAAAATACAGACACGATTCAGTATTTGGTTTCAACTGCGAAACATCATTTTGTATATCAGTCTACAAAAACATAGCTAGGTTTAGTTGCTCTGGATATTGCCCATCCCTAAAATAGGAGCTCTCCTATCCAATCATTCATTTCAAATATGAAAGCAGAGCTGTAAATTTGAAATCAGGCTGTCAAATTAGTTTTCAAAATGCTATACATGCATACAGAAAATGAAAACTTAGCAATTTCTGTTAGTCACTGAAATACGCTATTGACCATAAGTTGTGCTGGATTCCAACCCACAGTCTTGAGACTTTGCATCAGATGCGCTAACCAATTTAGGCCATATATGTACGAGCTATAGTGGTTATAGCTAGTTCATAACTTATGATTTTTTCTGCTGACAACAAAGACTCGGCACAGAACAGCCCTTTCCAGAGCTATCAGGCAAGTTAGTAAAATTTTCAACGAGAGATATATCGATTTATGCATTTGTTTAATCTTTTTCTTCCATTTTTGATTCATTCACTTTTAGCCTTAAATATTTCACCCATAAGTCTTGATTCAGCTATTACAAACTGTGATTGTTTTTGCTGACTTCTAATACAGATTGGCTCTTTCCAGGGCTATTGGTAGGCAAGTCAAGTAAAATCTTAAGCAGTGTGAGATATATCAATTTATGCATTTTAATATTTCCATCCATTTTTGATTCATTCACCCAAGTCTTGAAAGTGGTTTCCCCTGTGTCTCCATTCAAAAATAGATTCTTGTCAAATTTAATCATTATGTAGTGTAAGTAGTCAGTGAAATGTGTATGTGTATTTGTCCTGCACAAACAACAGATGTGAAAGGGCACTTCCAAAATAGCATCATTTTTAACCACCTTGGAGAATAGAATAATATGTTCATAAAGTCTGGTTAGGTACCAGAAACTGGCGTAATTTTTTCTGCATTCTGTAACGTTTAAGAATAACGCAAACTGGAAGAAGCTAACAAAGTGGCAATCCACATGGAGCCAGTCACGGGGCACAGATACAGATGCATGCGCATCTCCGAGATCCAGATCTGGGATGTGCATCTACGTAGGTTGCTTACTCGCACACATGTACGCAGGGTGCCGTACAGCAGATCCGAATCTAACGCTCGTGTAGCCACAGTCTACTGCAAAGCAGCTTACAGTGATGTACATTCATCTGGATTTGCACTCCCATGTAGATTGCCCCATAGAATGATCTATCTATTCATCTATAGGCCAAGCAAAATTTTATTGGATAGTGTAAACAAATATCCAGATTGCCTGGCTTCATTGTTTGTTAAATGTAACCCTTACTCTGTATATCTGTTTACATTGTCAAGCAAACTTTTGATTGGCCTATAATAAATGCCAGCACATTGTGTTTTGTGGTGGTCTAATATGGTGTTTGGAATCTCTTTCAATTCAAAAAAATTGTGTTGCCCTTTTCCGACTGACCCTAAATTTGGCAAAAATCAGGTCTTTTTTTTTACAACTATTTTTTATTAAACTTACTGTTTCTAGCACAGAAACTCACAATAAATGTGATAAAATAACAAATCTTTGGTGTCCTGTCAGAAATAACTAATAAATGATCTTGTTATGTCGTCATATGACTGTAACATGCATTGTTTTAAGAGATTTTAAAGGTCAAAATCTCCTTCAGGAAAAGTTATTATAACAAAAAACGGCCGACCCAACTTCCCCAAATGGGCAACACAACAACTTTTTTTCTTGGCCTTAATGTGCAGTTGTGACTTTCCATTAATATGAGTGTATCCTATAGCAGTAGTGTCAGTAGCCCACTAAAAGACACAGCAGAACCAAGTTCTGTCTTTACAGTAATAATAGATGCATCGATCTGGACTTAAGCCATCCCAATGTAGACACATTGTGGATGTTCCTTGAAAGTGAGTCTTAAGCTGAATTCATACTCAAAACGCAATGCGCTGCGTTTCCAATAATTTTTACCGCAAACGGCACAGCAAATGAATTCACACTCAAAACGCAAATGTACTGCGGCAGCCGATGACATGAAAACGCAATGGAAAGTTGAGCTTTCCTCAACTCGGTTTGCAGTGCCGCATTCGGTGTTGCGTTTTGGTATCGATTGATCGGAACTCCTCAAATCTTTTACTGCACATGCTCGGTGCGTCGTGCGTTTGCGACGAGTCTGAATTCAGCTTTACTTTTTGGGTAGTCCATCCAATTTTGTTGTTGCTCTTAAAAAGAGATTAGATACCACTAAAGTTTCTGGAAAATCAGGAAAATGATGATTGTTTTTTTAAGCCACTATGCTTTGTTAGTTTGCACTTGTTTATCATATGTGAATTTGCATTTGTTGAGCATTATCCTTCTTTAGAATTTAGCTATATCTTTGTATAAAAATTAATTTTCATGGAAATAATTATGCAAAATTTGTCTTGTGAACAGGACAAAGGTTGTTAAATGACCAAAAAGTGACCATCAACAAACAATTTGATAACTTTCTGATCTTTCATAATGGAGAAGGGAAGTAGAAAATTCTGATATTTTTTGGATGCATATCTACTTAAAGGTTCAATTCATGATTCTGATGTGACAAAAACCTCGCATCTTTTCCAGCTAAATAAAAAGAAAAATACAACATAAATCTATGCTGAAAATTTCACTTGATTCCGACCATCCATTATAAATTTTCAGCATTTTGAAAATCCCCATAGGCTATGGTTTTTAATTACTGGTAATAATAGAAAATAACAATTTCCCAAAAAATAAGTCAGCATGGCGTCTGTTAATTTGTGCAAAGACCTTCAACTTTGTGTTGAAGATCTTTGATTTGTGATACATTCCTGCTATGTATTATATTTCAAAATTGTACCTGGTATGGGTCTTTTATCTTTCAAAACATCAACCTAAGTCAGTACATTGAGAAAAATTGAAAAAGTACTTGAATTATATACAATACCAAAGGTTTTCTTGTAAACAAGAAAAGGGCAAGACCAAAAAAGTAATTGTCTCACCTATAATATTGATAATTGTTTTTTTTTTTTTTCAGTTGCTTAGCAACCAAATTGGTTCCTTTTTTCTGACAATTTAAAAAATATCAAACAATTTGGTTCATGGTATAATGTTATGTGGCAAAAGCACAGTGATACATATTATGTTTTTCCAAGTTGATATAGGATTTTACAAGTTAAATTCTGTCCATATATTGATTTTTCAATGGCTTGTTCAGACAATGCTATTTTAATGTGTAATTATTAATATGTATAAGTATGTAAATGTGTGAATAGTTATAAATTAGAAGAGTTTAAAATCTATAATTGTGCATATTTTCTGATGACTTGATTGATTGTGGTCAGTTGGTGATGAAATATGAATGTTATTTTTTGTAATTGTTTTCTTTTTGATGATTTAGCTGATACTGATATGTGATGCTAGTGAAAGAAGAACTGAAGTAAAGTGTAATTTTGTTGAGATTATACCAAGGAATTTTTACAGGGGAACCGCCATCTTGTGTCGCAAAACAGTGTCTGTGTTTCAAGTAGCGTGTATTGTGACTTGCTCTGATCAAAGTACGGCAATTTTCCCGCTAATCTGTTGCGAAGACTCTCGAAGTGTGACTCGTGGAGCCTTTCTTACGTAAAATGCCGTAGGTACAATAACTCAACCTCCATGAGCAACATTCCAATATGGCTGCCGTCCCATAGGATTTACACGGCGGTGAAGTTAAAATGGCGGAGAGTATCGGTTCCCCTATAAAAATTCCTTGGATTATACGATCACTATGTATGAGGCTGTAAGTGTAAAATGTTTCCATAAATAATTGTTTTATTCTATTAATTGCAAAAACAAACTCTGATTTGCTGTCCCATGTCAGGGTAAAGGGATGTATAGATATCTATGTATACTGCTTGTATGGGACTATTTTTCAAAACCTTTGGGCTTGGTCCATGTTTTTGCCCGGCATTTATCAAATTTATGCAGGCAAATTCATAGATTGTCTCATTAACTTACGAGTTTATAAATATATTTCCCAATTACATTAACCCAGTATAGTAAGACTATATTACTGTATCTGATTTCTCATTAGATAAAAGGAATCTGTTGACATTTTGTGTGTAATATACTAAGCATCAATTATTTGATGTAAAAACAATCTTGACTAGTATGGTGTACCTTGACAGGGTTAACAAGAATTGTATGTCTGGTATTGTAACACAGGGTTGACATCCTGTGTAACTATAATTGTTTCAGGGTATAATTTATATCCAAGTTACTCTCATGCACTTGTCAGTTGTTTCCCTGGCCCCGGGTACCCAGGCCTAGCGGGGAATGGGTCATTATAGTACAGGGGATTTGTGAACATGTATGGGGTTATGTTGGCGGCCTGAGTGATCATTTGGGCCAGGAATTGGGGTGAGCTCTATACTTTGATCAACACTAAATAGGCGGGAATTATGAGGCTTTTCTTCATCTGCAAGTAAACATAAACCCACTTACACACACGTCGTAGATACTGAAGAACGAGTAACGTGTGCAACGCGCGCTGTATTTCCTGCAGTTGTGCTGTGTTCAGCTACGCAAACGCTCAGTCTGTATCAATTCACGATGTGAAGAGACTCGCCTACTTGGTGTTGATCAAAGTATAGATGGGGATGTCTCATTCAATTGGTGTATTTGACCAAGATGCCGAGGAGTTCATTACCAATGATATGAAATATTTTCCATTGTATGAGGTCAAATAGACTGTATTTCATCATGCTTTTTCCCTGGGTTCTATACTGATGGAATTTTTTAAACTGAAATTGCAACAGCTTGAGTAGCAGAATATTCTAATGTCTAGCCCTGACATTGGGCTGCTGTGACAAAAGGATGCAATTGTCGTCTGCTACATATACCTCATTGAAGCATAGCTCAGGGACTTCCGTTTGAGTTTTAGTAAGCTCTATTGACCCACCCTGCTCCTTTAAATGCTTTATGAGAGCTCAATTAATAGAGCGCCTTGCATGATGGTATTTAAATCTAAATTTTCAGATAGCCCCCCTAATTGTTCCCCTAAAGAACTTAAGGAGAGCTTTAGATAGAGCCCCTGCAAATTTCAAATGGAAGTCCCTGATATGCTACAATGAGCAGCACTGAGCCGACAAGTGTATCCTTTTGCCGTAGCGGCCCACATATAAAGAAAAACTTGAAGAGTATTGGAAAAGGATAAAAAAGACATATGTCACTTGTTTGAAAGAAAGGGGCTACCTACTGAAATAGATTACTTAGCCTGGCAATCCTTGCTAGTATTTATTACCTTGTTGAATGTTATTTAATGTAGAGAATCTTATATACAAACAATATATCTCAGTATTATAGTTAATGTATTAGTTAATGTCTTTGTGAAGTTATCATGTAAAATAAGTTTAAATTTCTCAACACCAATCCTTGGATAGAGGCAAAAGTTGAACAAGAAATCAAGTACAAGATCAAATTGATTTCCTTTTTCTGCATCTCATCTCCTCTGATGATAGTTTCTACAGAAAGAACTCCATGATTATATTGAGATTTATGAAGCTTATTTTAAAGTTGTTTTACATGATCACATCATGTCGAAGTATTTTGTGAATCTTGAAGTTTGTAAATAATGTAAAGAAGTACTGACTATCTTGTAATGTTTCAATGATTCCGTTCTTAAGACAGTCTGCATTGTGGCGAGTCCCGGGTGAATCTGTCATTTCGTCATGTGAGTGCAAGAAAATTGTATCTGCAATAGCTGCCTTAAGTCATAAATTTGTGTTGCACACGGTATAACTGGGGTCAGTTAAGTGGTTCTTGAAATGGTTCTTCAGGTGACGGTGTCACCTGAAGAACCATTTCAAGAACCACTGACATAAGACAGGAACATTTTGAGTGATTTTTCACATTCTTGTTACAAGGTGTAAAATAAATATAACTTAGGGCAGCCATTACAGATACGACTTTCTTGCATTTGCATGCATGACGCTTTGAGCATTTGTAATTTATTGTACAAAGTTAGGGGCTGGGTGAATTACAAAACTGCTGAAAGTACTTTCCTTTACACACATAAATGGGCTGCTCTGGCAAAGTGAGAGGAAAGTCGCAAATCTACATTTTGAATAAATGGCATCTAAAGTAAAAATAGGGTGAAAAAGTCGAATTTTGTCTTTTGACATAAAATGGCATCATGCATAAGTGTCAACCTATACCTAAAGTTTTGAAGGTCAACTTTGCTGGGAAGTGCGATTTTTCACGGTTAATTGATTGCATGTTGCTATTATACACTGTAGTAATCAGTATCTTTGAAATCGATTTGCAGCTAATTTTCATTGCAAAATATTCAGTGATTTGCTTTGGATTTTGATCACTAAATGAAGAATGGAGAAAGAAAGTGTGACATTATATATCATTCAAAAGCTGAGATTATAGAGAATTGAAATATGTCATAAAGTCAATTTTAAAATTTGCAACTTTCCTCTCATTTTGCCAGAGCAACCCTCATTTATATTTTAAGCAATACTAGACTTTTGCTAAAATCCAGAGTGATGTTACATGCACCTTTCCAGCTCCAAGCAATCGTGAAGTCAGCAAACTTCATCGATAGAAAATCAAAATTACTAGTGCTCAAAGTGATTGAACATAGAGCAGTAGTATTGAACAATTGAGAGGGTTGGGAGCGACAAGGCCATATTTGCATGGCAACAATCCCTATAGCAAAAGGTTTAACGACCTGGCCATATTTTCAAGATGAATTATCTTTTACTCATTAGGTCTTGAAATCTATTGTTGTTGGGAGTGTTGAAATGCAGATATGGCCTAGTGGCTCTCAGGCCTCATTTGTATCTAAATGTTATGATCTTGGTATGATGAAACCATGCAGTTGGACTGTCTTGAGAAAAGCAATTGGAGTATACGTTTTATGCAATTGTTAAATTATTGTTGAACAATGAGAATATCATGTATTTTGAAAATACAGGGTGGGTTAAAAGTTATGCACAATATGCAATGGTGATATTTCATAAGACATCACTTGGCAAAAGAAGGCATATTAAATTAATTTGATCCCAAACTTAATCCTACTATATGCATTAAATAAAAATACTATGGAAATTTTAATCTACTATATCCATGATCATATATATTCTGATTGGTCCAACTCTCCATCTCCCTAAGTGGTAGCTTTGACTATCTACCTTTCTGGATTATCAGTGAATAATGTAGCAACAATACATGTATACAAAAATATGTACGAGATTAAGTAAAACAAATACAATAATGGTTTCTTATCATACACTAAGAGAATTAATGACCATATTTCAAAAACAGCAATCGGGTTATATTTGGTAACATATGCCACCGAGTGCGTCGAGAAACATTGTACCCTGTCTCTGGTGATGGGGCTACCCCTCTGCTCTGAGCATCGTAAGACAGTTCCCAACTCTCAGGAACAGTATATTTCACTACCAACCTCAAACCATAATATAGAAGTATACTTTCAGAATATGCTGTATACGATCATGTTGGCTGTTATGAGATTGAAGCTGAATCTAAAATTGAGATTCATGTTTGAAAAATGTTTAAAGTTGGCACTGCTAATGACTTACAGCTGCTAAGTTTACACATTATGTACATGCCCCTATGCGAACACTAACACTTGAGTTATAACTGGTGTTTTGTGAGATATCAATCTTTAATATTTTGCATATTATTTTTACCCATCCCTGTTTATGAAAATTGAATCCTGCCGAAAATTGATTGTCAGCCAATATTTTTACAATATATAGAGTAGTATCTGTTATGCTACAATATGTTGTAGATGGTAACCTTGAAAAGTTCGTTTTTTTATTCACATGTATGTATATTAGCAACCAAAATTGAATAAGGTTTGTTTATTTTCAAGTGTCATGTATAAAATATTTCCAAGGTGCAGACTTAACTATAACAACTGGTGTTAAAATTTTGTTTTGATCCATTATTCCATAAAAAAGAGGCATCAAAATATTTGAAGATGTTAACATGTTTTATAATCATATGAATTCTTGCTTAATTATGAAGTTTACATCTGGTTTAAATCAAAATTCAAAACAATGAATAAACATAGATTTATTTCTTGTCATTTTGCCAGTTTCAAGTTTGTGTATCGAGAAAATGTTTTGACAATTAAAAAATGTTTTTTATGTTTACTGTAACTTACGGATGATAAGCCGCATGGAATATAATATTCTGCACAGCGTAGTATTGTCTTACTTCAAGTAATGTTTCAGAAAATTTTCTTAAACTAGGAAATTTTGTTAAGATTTGACTTGGTTTAAGGAAAGGTTATGAAGAATATTAATACTCAATCCAGGACAGTAGTAAACTTGACAGTTTCTGGAATGTCAAGAAATTCTGAAGCTGTCTTACATTTCTTAATTTGTTCATTCATTGTTGAAATTTATTTAATGAACATTATTATATGTATTTCCTATTTTTGTAACTCCTTGTTTTGTATATTTTCTTTATAGTAAAATTCAATTTAGTTGGTTTGAAAGTTTGATGTAAATATTTGCCCAATTATAAATGAATTGAAGTGGAGAAAATAAAAAAATAAATCTGATAGAGAATTGCATATATTATTTGGCATCATTTTTGGTCAGAAGATACCATTAGTATTACGGAATCCCAATCTTAGTCACAAAATGTGGGAAATAGAGGGCCTGGTGCTATATTCCATATAGGGCACTCAGCCCAAATGGAATATGGCACCAAACCTTAAATATTTTCCATATTTTGTGAGAACAAGCAGAGGGACTGAAGTATATGTGAATTCTGTAATCTCCTTGGTAGACATACCATCAAAAACAACAACATTAATCAATTTGTCAAACCCTTTTAAACAAAGCATGATAACCCTGAGACACAGCCATGCCACACTTTTGGTTGTATGTGCGCATGTAGTGATATATGCATGTACACCCTCGCTAAGACCATTGGTTAATGTTGTATTATAATACAATATGCTGTGGAAGTAGTGACGTCATAATTTATGCAAATCAACCAGCACGTGTGATCTGGTTCCAAACAAATGATCATGTCCAGAGTGGTTCCACTGATCACACATATTAACACAATAGGCGTACATACATACAAAAATCAGACCATCTTTTCGCTCACTTTTTGTGCACAAACTGAAAAAAATAATGGTAGGGATGACCTGATCCATTATATGACTCTTTTCTATACCACATTACCATAATCTATGTTTATTTTTGCTTCATTTGGATTCAAGAGTATTAAAACTAAAATAGAATTATTATTCCCCATAGACTTAACTTGTGGGTAAAAATGCCCACCACGTTTGTTTGGAACCAGATCACATGTGTTGGGCTAATTATCATAAATATGATGTCACTACTTCCACAGCGTATAAACACACTAATATGCAACAGCTGAAACAATGCATAAACACAATACGCCGGGGAAGTAGTGACGTCATAATTTATGTAAATCACCCACCACGTGCGTTTTGGACCCAAACAAATGATCATGTCCACTAATCATACGTATTAACACAATAGGCACACGTAAACATACAATTCAGACTGATTTTTTTCGGTTGGAAGACGAAAATAACAGAAGGGGTCCCGTCCTGGCTTTTAATCACAACCATCAGCATAATAGGCTGGCATTTTCCCCCTTATTTTTGTTTTAGACGAAAGTTATGGTATAAAATCGGAGTCGGACTTTTTTCCCCATAGACTTCACGTGTGGCAAAAATGGTCACACCGTTTGTTTGGGTCCAAAACGCACGTGCTGGGTGATTAACATAAATTATGACGTCACTACTTCCCCGGTGTATATGCTGCAGAAGTAGTTTTTCAGAAGTAGTAATTTAGTTCCAAACAAATGATCAAGTCATTAGTGGTTCCACTGATCACACATAATAACCAGGCATGAGAATCTTCTTGTTTAAACAGGAATTCCTAGGGGGGAGGGTTGTGGCAAAATGTATATGTTTTTCTGTTTTTTAGCCTGTTTTCCTATTTTTTCCACAATATTCCTGTTTTTTTAAGGAATTTCATTCTCATGCCTGAATAACACACTATACTTACGTTCGCACAAAGATCAGGCCGTCCTTTCACTTGATTTTTGTTCACAAACTGCACAAAATATTGACTATAGTGACAGGTCTTTTATAAGACTCTTTTCCAAACATATTTACATGATAATGCTTACTAATTCTTCATTCAGATTCAAGAGTTCTAAAAGTGCTATAGAAATTATTCCCCAATGACTTAACATGTGGTAAAAATGTTTGGAACCAGTGGCTGAAAGCGTAGTGATTTGCATAAATTATGATGTGCAACTTCTGCAGTGCATGCCAGTTAAATGAATAAAGATCAATTTAGTGTTTGTATTTGTTGGGGGAGCGGGTTGTGCACTGTATGTGCAGCCGTAGTTCCCTCACCTTGCACCAATGAGGTCCCATGTTTGATTCCCGCGCCAGGGGCTTTATGTGCATTTGGTTTTCAGTCCATGCTCGCTTCTGCAGGTTTTTGTTCGAGTACTCCGGTCTTCCTCCTGCATCCAAAAATTGAATTTAAAAAACATCTTGAGGCCCTGTTGAAGATAAGCTTCCTCACCAAGTCAGCCTAGTACCAAGTAAGCTAAAGGAAGCTAGGCACCAAACTTGGTACCTAGTACCAAGTTGGGTTTCCTTGGCGCCTAAACAAGGTGATTTTTTCTACACATCACTGATTATGTAAAATATTCAAGGCTTGGTAGGTAATCCTCCCCCCCCCATGAAAAATCAAGAAACATGCATTGATGGAAGGTAAGGTATGGGTATGTGTCGTCCTCAAGACCCCTGTCCAAGCCTCCTCTCCACTCATCACATGCATGATTATCTTCAGGTTTTTGCCTGAATTCAGGCAAAAATGCTTGGATCTTCACTGTACAAAAGTATTGGGAAATTAACATTTTCAGGCAAAATTACAAAAAGCCATAACCATCCCTGTCATCAAGATGGGCCTGCAGGAGGGGCTTACACGCACGGGTCAAATTTCAAAATTCATTAAATCTTATATAAACCATTTTAAAAATGTTCCTCTTTATATCCAAAAACATGAAAGGTCATACTTTATGGTCATACCAAGCTTTGGTCATGTTATGGCAATCACAAATTTCAGTGTCTGATTTTGCTAAAAAAGGTCTCAAAACATTCCTCTTGTAAAACTGTATCTACATAAAGTAATATTTTAAAATGTCTGAGATCAATCTTTGCTATTATAGTATCGATTACAGCCCGCTAGTCCAAAGGTTCGCCAGTCCGAAGGTTCGCTAGTCCAAAGGTTCGCTAGTCCAAAAATGAAAAAAGGTTCGCTAGTCCGAAAATGAAATAAGGTCCGCTAGTCCGAAATTAAAAAGGGTTTGCTAATCCTAAGGTTCGCTACAGTCAGAAAATGAAATAGGGTTCGCTAGTCCGAAAATGAAATAAGGTTCGCTAGTCTGAAAATGAAATAGGGTTCGCTAGTCTGAAAATGAAATAAGGTTCGCTAGTCCGAAAATGAAATAAGATTCGCTAGTCCGAAATTAAAAAGGGTTCGCTAATCCTAAGGTTCGCTAGTCGGAAAATGAAATAGGGTTCGCTTGTCCGAAAATGAAATAAGGTTCGCTAGTCCAAAAATGAAATAGGGTTCGCTACTCCGAAAATGAAATAAGGTTCGCAAGTCTGAAAATAAAACATTCCTCTTGTAAAACTGTATCTACATAAAGTAATATTTTAAATTATATACTACATTAATAAATTTAAGACAGTTGATTGGTTTGAACACGATCACATGATTTCAAATAGTTTGAACCACCTTGAGAAAAGCCGTAAATAGTTCTTTTTGAAAAAGAC
>JXSR01S042197.1:7664-23697 GCA_000969725.1 Ophiothrix spiculata | reverse complement strand
ACGTTGCTAGTTTACTTCTTTCTAAAGGCGGTGCCCATTTGCTCCACATGCCATGACATGCTGGATACTCAACACCCTGTAAATAAAGTATAATAGGTTGGGCAAGGGTTAAAATGACATCAAACGGACATGCTTATGATTTTGTTGAATGTTGAAAAAACATCTTTCTGACTTTGGTATCTACTTGGTTGATAACTCAAAAAAAAAATATAATGCTGTTATTTTAAAATGTTGGTTACAGTTGCCAGAGGTATGTATCAAGAGTAATGCTAAGTTTGAATTATGTAACTGTTATAGCTTTGCAAACGATAATTTTTCTACATGTAACCATTTTTTGGACACTGGCAGTTTTAGAAATATGTACGAATGCATTTACTATGAGAAAACAAGTCCCAAAATTACCTCAACAACATTTTGACACTTTGATAGGACATTTAGTCTATGAACACAATTTCTGCGTTCATTAATATATAGCCGTTTCTCAGTTTCACGTTCAAGTTTGTTCGCTTACAAGTAACATAACTTGCCGTAGGAGAAACATGCCCCCAGTTTCCTATAATAGATAGTATTGAATTAATCCATATCGGACAACAATAAAAATGCATTCCAGTTGTATAGACTTGTCATTAAGTATGGAAAATTGAAGGTACTAGGGGCTCAGAAAAATTAGGTCAGAAGAAGTGTACTATAGATTGAATTAGTGTGAACCTAACTTTCAGAATCGTTCGTACCTTCAAGTCTCCCATGACTCTGTGTCAGTTAAGTATGCACAAAAATGGACTTCAAAAGTTTACCAATATTGTTACAATACCACTTCCCTTGAATTGGTATATATTGAGATATTGCGGCCAGAGTAGGAAATCAATGAAAAAATATATTTCATAATAAAAGTCAAAGCTTATTTATCATTCCAATGTGCATTTTTTACGACTTACTTTGTGCATCTATCATTTGCAGATTTAGAAACTTACCTCCACAAAACCCTGCATGATTCTGATGACAATAACTGCAGAATAATGGATATGGCACGCAGCGGGTATCAATAAGTTTAGTAATGAAGAGATGCCGATTGCTATACAAAATACTCTGAAAAGTAAAGAATAAAATAACACTCTATATTTAATAACATGCTTTCTCATTCATTTTAAGCCATGTCAAACTGCTTTTTGGACGAATGTAATATTTTATAGGCTGGATATGGGAAATGTTCATTGAACGTTCGGTGATATCGGGAGGATTCTTCGAGAATGATTTTGCAATGTTCTGTATTCATCGTTAAAACATTTCATAAAAGTGGTCGATGGACCAATTGTGACACTTTTACTACGAATTCCAAGATATATCGCCGAATAGTCGCCAAAGCATCTATGATGCACATGAAACTGTTCTTTGATGCATCCCAAGCATCAATGCTTCGAATTTTCCTGAACCTCTCCCGGTTGAGCTTAATGATTATCAGGAATCCGGGTCAGGAATAAATCACTCAAGCCAAAAAAGCCCGATGGGACCTAGGCAAATTGACGAGATCTGAGACCTTTATATATTATAATTAGG
The DNA here is from genome assembly GCA_000969725.1 of Ophiothrix spiculata. Lineage (NCBI taxonomy): Eukaryota > Metazoa > Echinodermata > Ophiuroidea > Amphilepidida > Ophiotrichidae > Ophiothrix > Ophiothrix spiculata. Next base: position 22,143 of record JXSR01S042197.1, on the reverse strand, counting down.
AACATGACATTAATCCCTTCTTCTGGCTGAAACTATTCACTTTAGTTCTCAACTTTATGCTTGGCGAGTCCACCTTTTTGTACCCACAACTTCTCGCTTTGGATTACTTTCATATAAGTAAGTAACGTATTTGAAGATAAAACCCTTAGCGTTCCTTCTAGCAGATAGCGGTAACATTTGATGTTATTAAGTTGCCGTGTTCATAACACTCTGATTGACAGGCTGTCATATTTCATAACACGGCGGGTGAGTAAACTAAACACATGACAAAATACAAGACAATATAACAGGCACTTCTATGAAGGAAATGGCCTCTCGAGGCATCATGTATCTTGAATTGCTAATATAACTTGAGAAGAGCGTGTTTCTCATAAAGCTCAACAAAATGTAAATAATGTCTTTTAAGTACTAACAAGGGTTACAAATATGTTCTGGCTTAAATGATAAAGTAATGTAACCTTATCTTAGAGGTTCTTAAGACGCTATTTTTGTGGACTTACAAACTACGAACGAGAATATACTGTTTTATTAGACACACGTAGGTACATTGAACATTATATGGAATATACAAACTACTTTATTTTGTTTTCAATTTGTATAAAGTGGTCCCCAGAGGTGAAATATCCGCAAATATTGTTAACACCTTATCGCCCACGCTTTCATAAAAGTCACGTTTCCTAAAAAAAACTTTAAAAGAGTGAACTTTTGGTGAAGTATGTTTGATAAAATTCATTACTATTTTGACTTCAGGCAGCTAAGTGAAAGTTAGACTCTTTTTAAATACTATTTCTGTGATGACATTAAAACATTTAAGCTCTTCTGGAAGACCTTTGCTTATTTTGATTAGCATTTTCAATTACGTGGTTGATTTAATTCGCATCTAAGTAAGTAAGTATTGTTTTTTAAAATGGGGCTTTTACTGTGCTCAATTGTGACAAAAAGGAATTTCCTGAGGCAAATTTTAAGTTTTTCCTCATTTTTGACATATATGCTTTCATTACCACAAAATATGTTAAGTAGTATATAACCAAAGATGTATATTTATAAATGGGGTTAAATGATTCAAGCAACAAAAAAAAAGCAAAATTTTAAAATCAAGTGATTTTTTTCAATACAATAATAAAACAAAAAGTAACCTTAGTAATAAAAACAAAACAATGGCAAATTTTATAGTAATTTGTAACACACTAAATATTGATAGCAATAAACGTACTTGCCATTACTTTGTAAATGTATACAAACATCTAAGTATCACTTGTCAAATTAAAAACATATCTAATACTATAGGTCCTCGTAGCTTGCTACAGAAACACGCTTTTTGAGACTTTTAAATTCAAAACTTGTATCTCATAGGAATATTTTAGATGATGCATTTGGTACTCAAACGTTTGATGAAATATTTGTTTTTACGTTGTAATAAAGTAATACAATCAACAGTAGCAATTGTCTTAAGCTCAATAAATGTTAATGAGCTGCAACCACTGTGTAACATACTTGTACTATTGTCTCATAAATTTACTAACTTACTTAATTTTCGACTGCTGACGGTCTTTAGTAATGGCTTTCCACAGTGGTCTCTCTGCCATACAGGCATGAAGTTGAGTCAGTTTTTAATAACTTGGGACCATATTTAACGAAAGGACTGCTAACTCTAGTTGGCAACTAACCCATTGTTTACCTGATGTAAAATGAAATAGTCGTTTCAGCTCGGTTTCGCCTCGTTAAATTGAGCATTTCATTTTTCATCATTTTCCTACCATTTCACATACAACATTAACTATTTTCATTATTTGCATACTTTGACATCAGATATACTCTTTATTAATGCTATCAGTAAACCCTTTGTATCATTGCATGCACTTATACCAACGTATTTGCCGATAGTCTGTTCTTTACTAACCTGTTTGGTTTCCATCTTGATGCTAAATAACCTCCTGGTATTTGTGTTAGAATATAGCCCCAGAAAAATGAACTGTGCATTAAACCAACTGTTTCTGGATCCCATTTGAATTCTTGTACCTGTAAAAGAATAAAGTCATATATCAGTTGATTGCCTCTTAAAACATTTTGCATTATGTTGAGTGTTATAGCTCAAAATGTTCAACAAATATTACAATACCTGTTATTATTGATTTTACTCTGTGATACATGTGAAATTGAAAGCAAGTTTGTAATGAACAGCCACGAAATATCAAGATTGCAAAAAACATTTATTCACTTTAAAATCCAAATTGCTCAGAACCTATAATTATATTTTGAGGTGTAAATTGAGTCATAATTGATTGAATCGAAAAGATATCTTTTCAATCATTTTTACAAAACAAATATCGCATCACAACAATGTTCAAGTCCTGAAGTCCTGCTTGTGTAACTCATACGATGAAAAGTGGTGGTAGGGTATTGGTGTATGGGGTGTGTGGGGGTATGTGGGGGTGTATGGGGTGGTGTCGGGGTGATTTGTATTTGAGTGTACTTTTGATGGGTTTTTATATTCAAAATCAAGTTTCTCTATATTTGTATAAGAACTTTCAGACTCCTGTGTTTCGTTGTACATGTACCTCCTTCTCTTTGTCGTTGATGATTATTTTATATTTGTTTTTATGATGGAAAATGAATACTGTATATGAACTAAAAGTACTTTTAAGTAGTCATAAATAAACGAAAATATGGTTTACTGTATAATAAATTTTAAAGACATTTTTTGATTAATGTGTAGAAATTGACGAACAACATGTTATTCACACAATGTGGTGACTTGTTTAGGTAATTTTGAGATGGAGACTTTTGTAGAAATTGTAGCAAGTGAAGTTCCAAACAAGACTTGACTTTAAGCCATGGTGAAGACTTGTTGACATGACTTAACGTGTTCTTAATAAGTTCGGTTTCTCGATTTAGGTCATAGGCGCAATGTTACCGACAAATGTAGCATAACATGTCATGTTATTCTTACTGCTAGTGTTTGGGAATTAAATTTAAAGGCATCCTTAAGACATTTAGAAATATAGTTATTAGATCATGGGAGATACCTCAAACGTATTTCTAATGTATGTCATGTATATATGTCAAGTGGATTCTAATCCTACTAGCAGAAAAGCTGTTTTGAATTAGATGATTTAAAGGTTTTCCCAAGGATGGTACTAATATTATAATAGTCAGTATATACACTCATTTCATGCAAATATTAGTTCACATTCACAAACCCTTTTTTGAAAGTTTTACTAGAAGATTTCATTTCAAGCAACATTTCAGACATTATTGGTTCAGGAGTTTGCGACAACAAGGAATTTACTGAAGCCTCTGGTAGTACATGATAAGAAATATATATAACTATAACTTTGTAAAGTTAAGAAGCAAGTTACGCTGTTCAAAGATCTCTAGAAAAAGGAAATACCGTATTTCATTTTAATTAATCTATACATTAACCTCAAGTTCAATATTTGTAACATTATCATTGATAATGATAGGTATTTTGTCTATAAGGTGAACGCAATTAAGATGTACCCGGCAAAAATAAACGTGCCCATTATGAACGCGTGTTTTCTTGGGCAATTTGAAATAAGTAAAGTAAACGCAATTAAGTTGTACCCGACAGTTGTGCACATGCCTATCATGAATGTATTGATAAATACAATTTGTTTTTTAAGCAATTTGAAATAAGGAAAAGCAACACTAAAGGCGGTAAACTTTCCTAATTTGAGTTTTTAAATGATTTGAGGGTATGTTAACAAGACTATACTAGCTTTAATGCTTTAATTTACTTAACGTCGGTCGTACAATATTACAAGCAAAAGTTGCAAATTAAAGGCTGCACTGACATTCCAGAGGCACTTCTTTTGAAATAGGTTTTGTAGATCTATACCCTAAAACCTTAGACATGAGGAAATGTTCGGCAAGTGCAACCTCAAATTTGCATGAGCTTGTCAAATGGATATGGAAGAAAATTTTGATCTGAGTATACAGGGTGATATCTTTAGAAATAGTATATTTTCAGGTATTCAAACCGTATTGGATCAATAGAATAGAATAGAAAATTTAAAATAGAATAGAATAGAATATATGTAAAACACTTGTGAGCAAATGATAATAACGAGGATCTTTTCATTACTGGTAGTCTCAAATAGTCATGTATTAATAACAAGATATGGAACCCTTTTTTCAGAAATAAAAAGTCGATAAAATCATTGGCATGACCATGGTGTGACAAAAATGATAAAAAGCAATATCCTTTCTGGTATAGGTTGAGAGTCAAGTTCATTTTCGATGAGAAGAAATCCATTCAGATCAACATTTATTATTGATGTAAGCGGTATGATCAATGCAAGAGTCATTGATTTTAATAGTGATTTTAGTAGCAAGATTTATTATTAGATTTCTTTTGCTCTTGGAAGGCGTTGTACGTCATGAAATCTAAAATTCAAAACACCAAAACATACATTTAATTTTTGTCTATGCTGGTAATCTTCAAATATAATGGAAGTTGATTTGCGGTTTTTCTATATTGGGAATGACACGAGCCAATTTTCTTGAGGATATACGTTCTTGTTTACATTTTGTTGAAGTGTTCATCGTATATACTTTGTGAATTTCATGAATTTTATGTTAATGATAATTTATTACCTTCTTAAAGAATATAGATTTTAAGATTCCCTCTTACAAATGATCAAGATTCGTCAATAAATATTTACGTGAACGGTGAATCTAAACCATTTGTTGATCGATAAGTATTTAAGATTCCCATTCACTTAGTCAGCGTAGCTCAATCGGTTAGCGCGCTGTACAAGGTATCAATGAATCTGAGTGTTCCAAGATCAAATCCCGCTCAGGGCATAATATTGAAAGACTTTTTAATGCAAACATTTTACTGATTTTAATATCAAATTTTACGGTAAAATTATGGCAATAGAATTGCCAGGTATCTTCCCGTAAAATTTACGGGAAATATTTTTCAGTGTAAACGCAGTTAAGCTATAGCCGACAGGGCTGAACATGTTGTTAAATATAATTTGTTTTCTTGAGCAATTTTAAATGAAAAGCAACACTAAAGCCGGGAAACTTTCCTAATTGGAGTTTATAAATTGAGGGCATGTTGACATGACTATACATGCTTTTAAATGCTTTAATATACTTAATGCCGGTCGTGGATACAATATTACAAGCAAAAGTTACAAATTACAGGCAACATTAACATTCCAGAGGTGCTTATTTTGGAAAAGGTATGGTAGATATCCAAAAACATAGACAGAGGGAACGATTCGGTAAGTCAAAGCTAAATGTGTATAAACTTGTCAATTTGAAAAAAGGAGTAAAAATCTAAGTATACAGGGTGGGGTGTTATCTTTGGGAAAAAATGTTTCATATGCAAATCAAACAAAATAGAATAGACTACAAGTAGAATAGAATAACATAGAATAGAATAGAATAGAATAGAACAGAGAAAATGAAATGGAGTAAAAGCACTTGCGAGCACAATCACTGGAAGTTCAAATACTCGTGTGTTTTTTTTTTCAAATTACAACAAATTCAATAAAATCATTGATATAGCAAAATTGATAAAAAGCAATGTCCTTGGTACAAGTTGCAAGTCAAGTACATGTTTGATTATAAGAAATCCATTCTGGCCAACATGTTATTGATGGTGGCGGATTGTTCAATGAAAGAGTCATTGATTTTAATAGTGAATTTAGTAGCGAGATTTATTATTAGATTTTTGATCTTTGAAGGGCTTACAGGTCATGGAAGTTAAGAAATCAAACCTTTCATTTTTATCTTTGTTTGCTCTGTTAACATTGTAAGTATATTCGCGTTTTTCATAGAATATGGAAAATGACATAAGCCAATTTTCTTTAAAAAATATATATAATCTGGCTTACATTTTATGCAGTGACAGAATGTAATTTTGTTAATTAAATCATTAAGAATATAGATTCTTAGTCAATTTGCACTCTAGCGAGGACTCAAAAATGCTCAAAAATAGAGGAAGTTGATCTATGCAAGATTTATGGTTATACTGCCATCAACGACCAAAAGTTATCACGGTGTTTTACCTTTATCTAACATGTCTAAGTGGAGTATATACCTAACGTTTCGAAAATATACTTATCAAATCTCCTTCTTTTACTTTAACATGTTCAAAAGAAATTGTTTATTTAGTTTAAATGAAACCAATGCTTTTAATTTTGAAATTCACTTTTAATCATCATTGAGAAAATACACACGCGTTAACTATCTCTTCTTACGGTACATGTACAATGTACTTCTGTAAATCACAGATTGTTTTGGCGATACGAAAATCTACTTTAAAAATATTTACTTTTATTATCAATTTATATTCTCTGGTAAAAATAAATATGGAAAAAAATGATAATGATAAAAATCATTGCATACTCACATGAATTTCTTTTTTTCCATTAATGGTTACTGTATTATTTGTCGTCATATCTACAATAGCTACTCCAAGATTGCAACGAATTCCAAATGATATACAAAAACCAACGCAACTCATAATTGCAACTAAATAACGTTTTGATATTGTACAAAATGTTTGTGCCCGACTGTATCGGCTACCCGATACATATTGTCCATTGTTTGCGTCAAGTTCGGTAATACCATCTTCGGAGTCTTGGTTTACAAGCACAGCTTTGTCATCTCGTGGTGTTGGTTTTGTCGGAGTCATTCTGAAATAGACAAAAAAAGAAGATATTTTATGAAATTAAATAGAACAGGGCCCTGTTTACAAAATGTGATGGTTACACGATTTTGTTACCTTAATCAATGTCATCTTCAATACAAAGTAAACTATATAAAATGTCAGTAATTTTACGTTGCCCGTAATTTAAGTTTAATCGTAAAATGTAAGGTAAACGTCAATTCTTGTATTTACTTTGCAAGAATCACTGTTGTTAGGGTTGAAATGGTTTATGGTTTATCAAAATTACATCTCTGAATGATACCACGCAGCTTTTAAACAAATCATCTGTAAAAATGCGGTATACTTATTAGCAAAAATCAGTAAAAATGCGGTAACATACTGACAGTTTTGCAAAAATACCATATTTTTACAGATTTTTACAGGTAATTCTAATTTCAACTCTAGCACCACTGATTCTTATAATATATATACAAGAAATACCGTATAAATTCAGCACTACCTTTAGTTTACGGTTGGAAAAGATTACAGGCAATATAAAATTACGGACATTTCTTATGTCAAGAAACTGTACAACGTAGTGCATTAAGATGTGCCATAAATGTGTCAGATCGTCATGTCAAGGTAGGTGACAGGTAGCACGTTGGAATCCAGATGTGTCATTTTTAAATACTTTGTTGACATGTCCTCCAACTCGGTTAGATATAATGTCTTTCCATGACTAAAAACTAAGACTTAACGTCTCATTTACAAAACTTGAAATATCAAAATGTTGACACGTTTTTAATATATTACTTACTGAAACATGATAAATGGGCAACACAGTTATTCATCCAATACGCTATCCAGTTTTGGTGATCTTACATTAATCAGTGACGAAGGTACAGAAATCTTTACACAGATGTATTAGACACCAAAGCATGAAAAACAATATCTGCTGTCAAAATCATCATGATCCTGTGGAGGTGTCGCTGCTTCTGAACATCAATTTAATATACACCAATGTTTCCCCCACATTTATAATGAATAATAAAAGTTGAACCTCATAAATATGTAATCAAAAGACGGTGAATCACTTAAACTCTCATGAAATTTGCATTAAAAGCCTAAGAAGGTTTTGTGGTTTATTTTCCACATTTATTGATTTGATTAATCACCGGATGCGTTTGTTGTTTTAAAGATGTAGGATGAAATTAATAAGTATCGTAAGTTAGAAATAAATGTAAATAGATCCTGAACTGTTAAATGACGACATGGTTAAGAATATACGGCTTTCCATCCCCGGCTTTCTATATGTGACCGTCCACCCAAAACAGCAGTAAATGCCATCTCTTATCATGTTCACTTTTTAATTATTTGCAAAGACCATGCTTTAAGGATTAAAATGACACCTTAATGAACTTCACACGATTTCCAGAAGTCAAGTTATGGTCCGTCAAAGGTTGTCAGGGAGTAAAACGTATAACTGAGATAAACGCGTTCAAAGATAAGTAAGCCCTATGTTTTCTGTTGATCGTCTTAAGAATATGCCAATTTATTTCACATTTCCTATCATTGTTTTGAAATAATACTTTGCTGGTATTTGTAGTAAGCACTAGAATTGTGAATCTGTCAAAAAATCAATTTCAGCAAATTTTGACCTTGACATGTAATTTCAGCTCTAGCGCAAAATGAACTTTCCGGCATTTACTGCTCATACGGGCTGGACGGTCACATATGCACTTTTCATTGTTTTCTTTATATCACTGTTTCTTTTAGTATAATACTTATTTTTAACATGGTTTTACTGTCAATTAATACAGCTCATCGGTTATTCACTACCCAGGTCTTTAAGTGTATTTTACCTGTACGTAAGCTATAGAAGAAACAATTCTATATACTTATTTGAAACAATTTACTATTAAGTGGATTTAAAGAATCTCAAAACCACTTCAACAATTTTGTTAAAATTAGGTTGAACAATGCATCAGTTGAATTATCACAAAAATCTGTTCATCTCGAAATTGTTTACTTTAACATTTTATTTTGTCGACTATCTAACACAGCAAGCACTAAAATTATAATAAAAGAGGTTAAAACGACGTTAATGCATCATTTCTGTTCCTGCTCCAGGTAATTGTTTTAAGGAAACCAATTAATCCCACGTAGTACAATGTACACGCATCATTGACTGAACATAGTACTTTCACCTGTATGATGCTTTCTGTCGGAAATCAATTTTGTGTTATTAAAACAAAAGGGAGATTTAAGCAAACATGCTCAAATATTATACTGAATAAACACACCCGATCAGTAGATAAAATTCTCTTATGGTGGAATGTAAGATGTAGAATTTGTGGGAAAAGATAACCTACTTTTAAGAAAAAAAATTTTTATTGTGGTCCATTTTCATCAATGCGTTAAACCAATAATGATTTTAGTTGATCCAACATGGTTTTCTATTTATAGTGACTTCTATTGCAATGAAATCTGATCCATCCGTAATTGCCGATTTCTATTGCTTAAGGACTAGGTTAAGGGTTTGAAGTGTACTTAGTGCCCAGGGTTTTTTCTCCCACAAGGGCCCTTAACTTCTACTACATGACTCCGTAAGTATTATTGAATCTCTTATTCACGAAGGCGTGGTCAACGTGACGCAAACAGATCTATTTCTTTCAGTTGCTCATTATGTATTAAAAATACATTTATGGTTTGAAATCATTTACGTCAACCCGAGAAACATCAACGCGTTGGAGTAAAGAATACTATCAAAAACTACAGGAATAATATCTTTTGAATGATATATCTGAAATCTATTAACACCTCAAGTGGATAAAATGTCTGATCAATGTTGAATACACATTTTGCTATTATTGGAGACATACAGTCGGAAGCCAAATGTCATTTTTAATCAAACTAAAAATAATGGACATTTTTATTGGATAACTGTTGTATGAAATGATCGCTGATGATATCATACAAAGAAAATGAATCATTGAAACTCGCATCATCATAAAGAGGATCAGATTATTACTTAGAATACTTGTTTAATACATTACTCATTATCACACTATATGTGATGACTCACACCGAAAAGGGGGACTTTGCGACAGAAAACTTTTCAAGATACAGGTGAAAATAGGCAGCAAAAAATAAGGAAAATAATAAGAATTTCCAGCAGATTTTCCGTTTGTAAAATTTGATCGCCTTGATCAATTTCAACAAGTAAGGTGTCATTTTAAAGCTTGGAAAATGCTGCAACAGATGAAATAAAAAAATCAAAATTGATATCATCTTCAAAGTCCCCCCTTTCGGGGTGAGCCATCACATATAGTTTGTCAAGCATAATGCCTTTGTATAAGTTATACTGCTCTTCAGGTAATCTTATCAAGAAAGAAACACAATAAAAGTAGGCTACATAATGAGACAGCAATAGACTATTAATCTGACAGTTTTATTATGTCATAATTACAGCATTTTTATTACTCAATCTTGTTACTCTGATATTAACCTAACCTGGGTAATATGTTATAAAACAAACACCTTTTGCCCGCTTAAGAATATCATTGAATACGAATTTTTTTGTGATAAGCATTAGAACATCAAAGTTTTTCGAAACATGTGATGGTTACTTTTTCCAAAAATATATTACAAATTTTGTTGTATAACTTACCACTTCAACATATTAACAATAAAAAGAAGATCTCTGAAAACCAGAAAAATATATGTTAGCTTGTAGCTATATGAACCTGAAGTCTATCTCCGGAAATGAAGTTCTTGCATGGTAGATACAGACTGCTCAGGGTGATCTGATTTATTACTGTGTCTCAAGATACAAATCATGATATACTAATCTAAGTCATCTAAGAAGGAAATTGAGTGCATCTAATTTTGCCTTCCTGCTATTTTGGGACTCTATATTTGAAAGACTTTTCTTAGAGCTATAAAAGATAAGCTTCTATGCCCTTTTCTCTCATTTTCAATAATAAAATAGCACATAACCAGACACTGGGAGGACTCATCTCTCACAACTGGTGTCATTAGTCTCTGGTCCAGCCAAAGTCAGTAATGGGTAATTGCCGATCCAGGCTCATAGGTTTTTACCAAGTACTTTGATTGCCTCGTGAATCCAAATCAAAGATTACACTCAGGTAACCTGTGACGTCTACAATTTGTCACAGATCATCCAACAAAATACGTCAAATCATCAGTCGGTTTAAGGACGAGGCATGAAATGTCGCGACTCACAGAAAAGTAAGTCCAGAAGTCTCGATTTTATTTTTAAACTAATATTATCAACTACGAATCGTTTTCAAAAAATGTAGCGTCAGGAAAGTGCAAGAAACTGTCCAACGATTTGATAACATTATCCTTTACAAAATTTAGAGTATATCCATAATCCTAACCATAACCATAAACTAGGATCAACTTCATAATTTACATCCATTTGAATCCACTATTTAAGCCTCATTCTGTAACAGTTAAAGCTACTATCTGTATTCTAAGTCACTAGGGACATTTTTCTATCGACCACTTCGTGCAGATGCATTTAACCAAGCCTTGGGCAAACCCCACGTGTCATGACTTTCTCGGGTGATTTCCAAGTGATCTTTGGTTTCTTGAAAGCATTATCCTTTATTATTTAAAAGTCGTTCAATTATATATGCTATGGACATGATGGATGTGATTAAAGTGAACACCAGCATAGCACCAATTGTTTGCCCTTTGTTGTATTTCAATCATTATTCTCTTAACACTTTTAACATATTTTGTAATCAAGGATTTTTCATTTTACTTAGCTTTGTCGTAAAAAGACAATTTATTTAAACACTATCAATGACCAATATAAAGCATACTTTTGTTTTAAAGTAACCTTGCCTTAAAAATTATATAATTGGAGTAAAATGGAGAAAGTATGAAATACGACAAAGATGTAAGCACAAGATATATGTGATTTTTTTAGATATATCCAACATCCGTTTACTATTTCACAATAATCTCAAGATCAATAAGGGGAAATTGTTTTTACTATTGCGAGAAAAAGCAGTCATTATACCGATTTTGATTTAAGCAGGTTGACTGGATCAAACCATTCCAATCAGTACAAAACTAGCCTGAAAAAGGTCATGTTGAGTTGGCAACATAAATGCATTGATACTTCCAAAATTACAACACATGTAATCGATTTAAATTCTCAAAGTATCAAAAAAAAGGGGGGGGGGGGAAAGAAGAAAACTATTTCAAGTACTGTTGTCAAAATGATTTCTAAAAATAATCAACAAACTGTTCATAAGAACAAATGTCACTTATGGCTTATATCGCTTATAAGCTTCCATAGATGTACTTAATATGCAATAAAATCTAAATAAAAAATATTGAAAGAATAAAATGCATAAAAGTGGAAAGGTAAAACAATATTCATTAATTCAACACTCAGTTCAAGTTGAGAGGCGCTTGTGTTTTGTGTATATTATATATATTTTCACTATTTAAATACAAAGTGGAAATTTAAGTAATATACATTGAATTCTGAATATAAGTTTGCATATAATATTGATATTCGTCATAGATTAAAATCGAAAGTTGATTTAATATGATTTTTATATTTAAAAAATAAACTTGTTTGACTTTGTTCAAAGCATATAAGCTTAACTCTAGGTTTTGAGTTGATTTATGTTGGTCTAAGTAAAATATCTTCAATTTACATTATGGGTCAGTTCAAGTCTTGTTAATAAATGACAAAGGTTTTAGCCTAGATTTAGTTATTTGATTTGTATAATGGAAGTTATATTTTGCTATTTGTTACTTGTTGGGGGACCAAACGTAAAATGGGGAAAGCTGTTATTACAGTTTGTCATAAAGGTTGTTATATTTTTGGCTGCTCCTTTATATGAATGGTATCATTCTTTCACATTCAAAGTTTTGTATATTTACTTCAATCAAATACACATTAATAATATCAAATACACGGATTAAACACCAAACACTTTTGTAAAAATCTTTTCCCTACATCCTTATTTTGAAATAACTACCTGAGGGAGCCAACTCTCAACTAAAAGTATTTCCATGTTACTTGACACGTGTTTGTGTACGCATATTTTTGGCATAAACAGATTAATTTCTGTTTTGAAAATGAATTGGTATAAATACTAGTTTAATATCAAAACAAAATCTTAAACAAACCACATTTTCTGAGTAAACATGCGAGCTGAATTCCACCCGACTAGACCACAATGCCATGAAATACTGACAAGAAATAATTCGTTTTATTCTGAGCAATTGTATTTATCTTAGATCATATTGTTTTTACAGTATCAGATTTAAAATATATGCCAACCCTAACGAGAACTGTGGATCTTTAATTCCCATCTTAAAACCTCATGGGAAATTACCAACACTATATTGGAATACAAATGACTTGATTAGCTGTATTTGGGCTCTCTGGTGATGAAACATTAGTAAACCTTTCAACAGGCTATGTCTTAGTTTCAGTTTATAAAACCTAATCACTTTGAAAATTACCAAAATAAGGAAAATCCTGCCCAAATAATTGAGTGGATACAGGTGTGGATACAAAGTATCTATTTAATGAACTTCGGTGTTTCTAGGGAATTGGCTATATGAAAACAGATAGCTTGTTTATACAGAAGTATGCCCTCTATGGTAGGTTTGACAATATTGTGCACTATTTACTTAGCTTTGTCGTAAAAAGACAATTTATTTAAACACTATCAATGACCAATATAAAGCATACTTTTGTTTTAAAGTAACCTTGCCTTAAAAATTATATAATTGGAGTAAAATGGAGAAAGTATGAAATACGACAAAGATGTAAGCACAAGATATATGTGATTTTTTTAGATATATCCAACATCCGTTTACTATTTCACAATAATCTCAAGATCAATAAGGGGAAATTGTTTTTACTATTGCGAGAAAAAGCAGTCATTATACCGATTTTGATTTAAGCAGGTTGACTGGATCAAACCATTCCAATCAGTACAAAACTAGCCTGAAAAAGGTCATGTTGAGTTGGCAACATAAATGCATTGATACTTCCAAAATTACAACACATGTAATCGATTTAAATTCTCAAAGTATCAAAAAAAAGGGGGGGGGGGGAAAGAAGAAAACTATTTCAAGTACTGTTGTCAAAATGATTTCTAAAAATAATCAACAAACTGTTCATAAGAACAAATGTCACTTATGGCTTATATCGCTTATAAGCTTCCATAGATGTACTTAATATGCAATAAAATCTAAATAAAAAATATTGAAAGAATAAAATGCATAAAAGTGGAAAGGTAAAACAATATTCATTAATTCAACACTCGGTTCAAGTTGAGAGGCGCTTGTGATCATTGATAATCTCATACAAAGAAAATGAATCATTGAAACTCGCGTCATCCTAAAGAGGATCAGATAATTACTTAGAATGCTTGTTTTAGATAGTACTCATTATCACACTGTATAGTTTGTCAAGCATAATGCCTTTGTATAAGTTATACTGCTCGTCAGGTAATCTTATCAAGAATGAAACACAATAAGAGTATGCTACATAATGATACAGCAATATACAGCGCTATTAACCAACAGTTTTTGTTATGTCATAATAACAACATTTTTATCATTCAGTCTTGTTACTCTGACATTGACATAACCTGGGTGATATGCTATAAAACAAACAATGGCATCCTTTTTTTTTTCAGTCAATAGTGAAAGATATCGTTGACCTTAATTTTTTTAAACGTTTGCCCGCCTAAGTTTGTCATTGCATACGAATTTCTGCGTGATAAGCATTGGAACATTATAGTTATTTGAAAAATGTGGTGGTTACTTTTTCCAAAAATATGT
>JXSR01S042196.1:9759-39619 GCA_000969725.1 Ophiothrix spiculata | reverse complement strand
AAACACATTTCTGGTCTACTTTTTACTATTTTTGGATTCTCATTTTATTACTATAATGTTAACCTTGTCAAATATGTTAAAAAAGTTTTTTAGCTCATGGCAACCATCAATGGACTCTCTTACCCCTTAAATCTGTAAGAGGTAAGAGTGTAACTCTAAAGGAATGTCTTAAAATGCGGCAGTTTTAAGGGAAACACTTAAAATGTTGCACTTAGTGTTTTATGAATATGGTCCCTGATCTTTGCATGTACTGGAATTTGTTGTCCATATTTTCAAATGGGTAGAATTACATATTAGGGAGGTATAACACACATAAATCCTTAATCATTTTGAATAGGATATGTTGCTTCACATAATATTATCTTTGATTCCTCTCTGATACTTTTAATAACAAGATGGTTCGCGAAACCAGTAGTCTCGCCTGTGTTAACGACCGCTTACTTCATTGACCGCCTACTTTGTTAATCGCCTACTTTGTTGATCGCCGATTTCATCATCCATCATAATGGAACTAGGGGATGCACCGATAAGCCTGTTTTAACCGATACTGATAACCGATTATATAATGAAAGTATCAGTCGATACCATTACCGATAATTATTTCACGTTGTGAATGGTCTTGAAAACGAACCATGCACTAACACATCAATTCATTTTACTTAATGCATTGATTTTATGAACAGTTAATTGAAATACTGTTTGTGATGGTGTAAATACTTGCAATAAAATGCGAGTTTTTACATTATAAAATCTAAATTCGGTTTTTATGCCTTGTATTCTATTTCTGTTTCTGACACATATGCATTTACAATATATATAGTTTGTATAGTTATCTTTTGATAAGGTATCTTTTGACCTACGCGAATGCGCTATAGTATGTCATTTGATTATGAATAAAAGTGTGTATCCCATCTATTAATAACACTACATCAGGTTTAAAGAAAACATGTTTTTCTCTGTTATTTCTGCATAATGTGCTTAGATTAACTAGTCGTTTACTAAAACTAATTATCGGTTGATATTATCGGTAATTCTGTGTTTTTTTACCGATACCGATTCACAACCGATAAGCCAAATATCGGTCCCAATATATCGGTTACCAATATATCGGTGGAACAGTTTCACACCTTAACCTTTGGAATTGGACAAACTTGAAAATTTGACCTTTCTTTTGACCTTTGACCCAAAGGAAAGGTTGTACGACGGGGTCACCACTGACACTTTGGATCGCTGGTCCAAGACAAACAATTTGACACCTTAACCTTTGAAATCGGACAAACTTGAAAATTTGACCCCAAGGGAAAGGTTGGACGACGGGGTCACATATTGACACTTTTGATCGCTGTTCCAAGACAAACAATTTGACACCTTACCTTTGAAATCGGACAATGTTGAAATTTTGACCCCAAGGGTAAGGTCGGACAACAGGGTCACATATTGACACTTTCGATCGCTGGTCCAAGACGAACAATTTGACAGCTTATTTTAATAACCTTTGAAATGGGACAAGTTGAAAATTTGACCCCAAGGGAAAGGTCGGACGACGGGGTCACATATTGACACTTTTGATCGCTGGTCCTAGACGAACAATTTGACACCTTAATCTTTGAATCAATAGGAATGCTATGTCTCTTCCTGAAAATTTTCAGGTAAGACAAAAATGGACTACACAAAGCCACAAATTTCACGATTTTCATTTAGTAAAATGTGTTAAGCATTTATTTGCAAATTAAAATACAGTCACAAACAAAACAATGTGTTACAATAGAGAGCCAGATATATTTAATGCTATACAGTGTTACGGAGTTCAAAAAGTTTTTATAAGCTTCTGATTTGACCGTCTCCAAATTAGTTGGTAAGGCAAGTTAAAACCATAATACAAAAAGAGTCCATTGATTTCAGAAGACAACTAACCTAGTTGAAATTTCAACATTGAAACAGTGTTGAATCAACATTGAAGATTCATCTTGACCATTTTTCAACATTGAATCAACAATAACGTTCCAACTCAACCATTTTCAACGATGAAAAGATGTAGAAATTTGAACTCAATCATTTTTCAACAGTCTTTTCAACGTACGGTTGAACTTTTAACCCGGTTTCAATGTTGAAATTTCAACCCAATCGAACGTGCTTACTGGGGAAGCTGGACGTTTGTCTCATGTATATATGTCATGCATGTGCACTGTGTGCTGAATCTCCAAAAGTGTTGAAGTTAATCGATCAAAAAATCAACAATGTGAATACACTAATATAATATCAAATGTGAATCAGAAAATTTACACATCAAATATAAATAGCAAAATATAATTTGCATGATTTGTGAAGTAAGTTTAGGGGTTATATTTTGTTTTTTAACTTTCGGGTTGGCCCGGGTCAGCGGAACAGATACACGTGGAATGGCCAGGGTTCAAAGGGTTAAGACACTTTGTTGCAAAATGGCTCAGCACTTTGGATAATTGCCTTGACTGTTTTTGCTACTAGTGTGTTTTGCTTAGTGTGTTGGGGGATTCAAGTTCTCTAACAATTAATAATCATGATATCTGCAGTGCTGTACATAATAGTTTTAAAAAAGACACACTAGAACACAATATCACACTATTGGTACAACATCTCTCCCATAAATGTATACTTGACACATAGTTCCCAATTTTTGTTCAATATAAAAATAAATTGGCTGTATTTGACCAATTTTACAATTATTTAGCATCATTACAACATATGAAAGCTCATTAGTGGATTAGATAGTGGTAAATAAATACGGATGGACATTTTGCAATTTTACTATATATACATATTATGTGGATCTAATTGGTCTTTTAATAACAAGGACACATATATTAAAACCCATATATGATAACATAAATGCAGTTCTGTAGCGATCATGTCAAGAAATATTTGTTAGAAATAGATTTTGCTTAATTAGCCATAAATTACCATGGTTATGAAAACTAAATTTGAATCAAGGAAAGATGTGTTACTAAGCAAAACAAAAAATCTTGCTATTAGTTCTCGAAAAGACAATTTTCAAGCAAATACTTTGCAAACTATTATATATATAAGGCTATGTTTATATTTTTAGTTTCCAAATAGGCACTTGATGATAAATAAAATATTATTTTCTAGCATACTAACTTCTATTCAAAAACATGCCCTCTTCTGTGGCAGATGTAAGGAAGCCTGAAGTTTGAGAATTCAATCAATCTATTTCTAGAAACACAGCAATTGAATTATCATTTCACCGGTGACCAAATAGACAAAGCAAGTAGTTCTACGAATAAGGGCCAAAACATAGTCGGCCTTCAAACAAAATTTTTGCTACCAAACATTTGGTCATGACGTCAAAATGACGATTGACTTCGTCACTGAGTTGAAACCAAATAAAATGTCACGCTAAATTGCACATGTGTTGAATTGCCATATACATTGTCTCAAATGTTTGTTACCGGCTTATACTTGAAAGTTGATCACAAATATTTGGTGACATCCCAACCAAATGTTTGGTAGCGAAAATTTTGTCTGAAGGCTGACTATGGATTGGCCCTAATATAAGTTTGTGATAGCAAGGCTTTCAGGTCTTGTTCTATCTGTATCTGTATCTGTCGTTGTCGGCAGAACTCCTCATGAGAGGCACCAGCGCCAACCTTGACAAGGCGAGCAAATACCATTTATACATACACAGATTTAACGTCTATTTTACCGGAATCGAGGCCCGAAATTTCGATAGACAATAGACGACAGAATTTTACTGTTGGGCTTTTGGTAGCTCAAGCGGCAGGGCTGGGGATTCGAACCCACGAACCAAGGATTTTTGAGACTGACGCTCTAACGGCTACGCCACATCGCCCTGCTTGTTGGTATAAGCTTGTGTGCAAAATTACCATTATGACCTATGTTCAATTAAATGTTCGAATTTGCTTAATTATCCATATGGCCAATGTACAATTATGCAAAATCAAACATTTGTTTCTAGTATCATATGCATATTTACAAGTTTCATACTGACTATTTTCATCAAGATTCATCATGATTCATAAATGAATACCAGCAAATTTCTAGAACCATAAGGCATTTAACAACTTCTTACCATTTAACAAGGCACTAAGTCAAGGTCATGATCTGAAGCAAGGATTGTTAAAAAAAAATATGGTCATAGCTGTATGTGCACTCTACATCAAGGGTAACAGTTAACAGAAATGACCATATGTGATGACTCACCCTGAAAAGGGGGACTTGCGACAGAACACTTTTCAAGAAACTGGTGAAAATAGGCAGCGAAAAATAAAAATATTAAGAATTGATATGATAAAATCAAAATTGATATCATCTTGATCTGCAAAGCCCCCCCCCCCCCTTTTTCGGGGTGAGCCATCACATATTGTCTTTTCAATGACAATTGAATTCTGGTGCATTGTGGGATATTCACTTAAACCAATTAGACAATAATAACTGCGCACGATCTTTTTTGAGGTCATTGTTTAAAATCGGAGGTGTTTGTTTTGGGCAGAGGTACTTTTCTGAGGGAGCGTAGCTCCCGAAGAAAAGTATCGAGGCGCAAAACAAACACCAACGATTTTAAACAATGACCGAATTAAAAGATGGTGCAAAGTTATTATTGTCATTAATAACCATAATTTTATATTTAAAATCCTTACTGATTTTGACCCAAAACGGGTGAAAATCATAATTTTATTTAGTTTGTTTCTTTGCCATCTGCTAAAATATCGATCGGTCTAGGCACTGCGTCCGCGTTACGTTTAGTCAAACGCGACCTCCGCGATATCATTGCGTGCGCGTAATGCTGCGTTTAGATCATACGCGCTACGCGGGTCATTAACAGAAGTCATTGTTACCTGATAATGACCGCGCAGTAGTTTGCGTAAAAGTAGAAATAATCTCACCGGATTGGATCGCGCTTTTACGCAGGTTATTAATCAAAATTGAATACCCAATGGATCAAAAATATAGTATATGGTTGTTACTGCAATATTTATACAGGTTCAAAAGCAATGTTACTATTTTAAAATAAAAAATACAGAGATTATATACAGGGTACAGTATTTTTGTGTAGTTTTCTCGGTTTAACAGTTAGTCAGAAAGTATGTAAAGGTTGCATTTTATAGCCCATGAATTGAATTTTAAGATTCTGTTATTTTCAATTCAAACGATAGTGTACAACAAAAGTTATGTTTTATCAAATATTTGAGTGGAGTTTTGTCTGGTACAATTTCATGATTATTGGCCATAAAGCAGGGGTGTTTCTGAATGGAATAAAATGGGTCACCTTGGAAAATTTGTAATATCTGTCTTATTTTAACTTCAAATTTGTTCATTTTTTTTTCAACATAGATAAAAGACAGCATGCACATAATAAATTAGTAAACATTGTTACAGTTCAGAAAGCAGATAAATAACAATACACAATAGAATTTCATTCATGGCGGAACATACAAAATCATGAAATTGGACCAGAAAATTTTACATCCAAATATTTGACAAAACACAATTTCTGTCCCAGATTACCGATTGAAATGAAACAAACATCATAGTGAAGTCCGTTTCATGGGCTGTTAATTAATACTTTTACAGATTTTCTGACTACCTGGTAAAGCCTAGAACTTTACATGCAAAGATTTAATGATTTTTCTGGAACACAATGTAGTACCTGCAGAATGACTGTAACTGTGTATAGCGCTGCAGGTTGTTTCAAGTACCTCCTGGGTATTTAAAGTATCTATGCTGATATTAAAAGATACAAAAACTATTCCATGATTTTGTATACTTTACTTTGATCAACACCAAATAGGCGGCGGGCCTCTTCACATAGTGCATTGATACAGATAATCGTGTGCGTAGCTGAACACAACACAACTGCAGGAGGTGCAACACACGTTTTATGTTCGACTCATGCGTCAGTATCTACGGCGTGCGTGTAGGTGGGATTATGCTTACTTGTGGATGAAGAAAAGCCGCATAATTCCCGCATATTTAGTGTTGATCAAAGTATAGTATCAGCATAGATACTTTCAATACCCAGGTCACAAACCAATACACCAACTTACGAACTTGAGTACTGCTACAAGCCATAGTTATTTAAAGGAGCAATTCATGATCCAAAGCCTATTAAATCCATTAGGATTGTTCATAAATCATGGTTTAAAAGAGGTCTAGAATACAAATCAAAATAAGCACTTACTTTGAGGATGGTGACATCATCAGTGTCATCTAAGGTTGCCAGTCAGTAACTCATCACCATCAGCCATCGAGTGACCAAGGTTGCTGTCAGGAACCGAAACATTTTGAGTTAGTGCTTATTTGGGATTTGTATTCTAGAACTCTTAAACCATAATTCCTGATCCACTTTACAAGGTCACCTCTATTAAAATTGAGTTCTTTTCGCTAGTATCCTTAACTGGTGGTATATGTTTAAAAAAAAAAAACATTCTTGCATTTTTGAGAAAAGTGAGAAAATGTGTCATTTTCAAATTACTGTCGGGCTCCGACAGTAAGTACAACACGGCCCAACAGTAAGTACAACAAGGTATATGGGAATTTTTGAAATGCTTAAAAGCTTGTAATTTGATAACGAATGGTCGAAATCAAGTGACATTTTCAGCATACATTTATGTTGTACTTTTCTTTTTTAGCTAGCAAAGAGGTGAGGATTTCATCACATCAGAATCATGAATTGCACCTTTAAATACACAAAATACAACACTGATTTTCATGATATAAAGATACAAACATTAGAATGTTCCTTTTAAAGTTGATCAATATTTGACTTTTGAAAGAAGTAACTAATACAATGCATTTGATGTTTAAAATTTTGACACATAAAATTCGGACATTCAACATTGGAACTTTTTAATATACAGGCACCACATTTGAACACACGGCTTGAATTTTAAAAATCATAATATTGAACAAATTGTATATTAAATACACCAATGCCAAGGTTTGTGTAAATATGTTTACATTTGATCAAAGGAATACAATCAATATCAATCATTTGTAAAAATTACTTTCAAGGTTTATTCGACATAACCATAATCATTTTCAAGGTTTAAGGTACAATTGCTCACAATAGTGTATACTTAGGAGTGGTCAATATAAAAAAAGCAGCATCAAACAAATCTTTTACCATTTTTCCCCTTTATTGAAAATTATATGTATTAAGACTGGAATAAGAAATTTCTCTCTGAGTTCAATGCTATACTCATCAACATAATTATGTTCACTAAAAATGTCTCATTTCAAATTAGTCTTTGTCAAACACTCGATTGCTAATGGTTAGCTAGGCCAGAGGCTGTACATCAAGCGCCGAGAGTGAGACTAGGACGGAGGTGAAAGGCAAGCGAGGTGAGCCTTTCGCCGGAGGCCGTGATTTCACAAGCGAGCTAACGAAATAATTTAAAATTGAATTTTCATTTTTAAAGTTGTTACCCATGTTTGGTTACATAAATCAATTGCATGTAATGCAAGAGTATATAATTCTCCATAAAAGCTTAATTATAATAGACCACATTCGTATGTCCCATGATACATCTTGAAAGTACCACAAATTGCGCAGTCGACCATATAAGTTGGGCGCACAA
Organism: Ophiothrix spiculata; assembly: GCA_000969725.1. Lineage (NCBI taxonomy): Eukaryota > Metazoa > Echinodermata > Ophiuroidea > Amphilepidida > Ophiotrichidae > Ophiothrix > Ophiothrix spiculata. Next base: position 32,024 of record JXSR01S042196.1, on the reverse strand, counting down.
CTTATAATATGGTCGTCTGCGCAATTTGCACTACTTTCAAGATGCATTATGGGACATACAAAAGCAGTCTATTACCATATTAAACTTAAAATGTTTTGCTTCACATGGTCTGGGAATTTTCTTTTTAATTATTATATATTTATCGCTTGGACAAATATACTGTTAGTATATGCAATCATAAACTATTATCTTATACAAATTGCCATCAGTTAGTTTGGTTGGAAACAAAATTTCAACTTTATCATCTCATATTTGGTTGCTATATTACTATACAAAATCTTGCGGTAAAGTAGCCACATGGTTCAATATTTGACTATTTATTTATACAAAAGAAAGCATCCTTGAGTATAAAAATAGAAAAGATTGCTAGTTATCATTATTAAATTGCACATGCTTACTGAATTCACTACCTGCGTAAAATGTGAGATTTTCTTGAAACATATGTAAAGACATGAGTAGGATTTTTATACTGAAAAAGTATTTTTGTTATATTAAAGCCATGTTTATTTTAATGATGCCAGGATACATCTGTTACCATTTGTCTGCTTTATTACTATATCACTGATGAGAACTACAAATTTAAATCACTATTTTAGTTTGTTAATTTACTGAAAATACTGCGATTTTGTGGTTATTTTACAAAAAATGAATATTTTTTATTTAAAAATGTACAAATTTAGTACCGCTATACAAAACCTGTACATCATTATTATTATTATTCTTTTACAATTTCACTCTTAATGGATCCTGAAATACCGCATTTTTGGAGATTACACCAAATAAACCCTCTCTCAATATAACCCTACATCCGATACTCCCTTTAATCGCACTATAATAGAAAGCAGGACAATACTTACATATTTTAAATTTGTTAATAAAAAAAATTCAAGGCATGCACAAGATATTTATTTTTTTTAAATCTGATAAAATTAATGTTCTCATCAAAATAATTAACATTTAAAATTTGGTAAACAACTTGTTGTCTGAAGAGCTCATTTGCAGGAAACTGTGAACAACTAATGAGCAAGTTTCATTCCACATAATTTTGCTAATAATATTCTAGTATTGTAATGAGAATTTTGACGCAATAAATTCCCAATTGAAGACAATTACTGTGACAGCCAACTAGTTATTTGTTCTGCTGCATAACCTTGTCTCATACTGGCAAACAAGAGAAGATATCATGTGAATCCCATGATGCATTGCTTCCTGTGAGAAATTTTGTACAGGAAGTCATGTGAGTAGTTAGAGATGAAACATGCCCTAAATGCAAGATTACAACAAATTGCTTTGATTTATGGGTATTTCATCACTAACTACTCACATGATTCCCATACAAACAATCCCACTGGAAGCAATGCATGATGGGATACTAACACTATCTTCTCTTCTGGCAAACAGTCAAACTGTTTACATAAGCACATGTCATGGTGTACATTCATGGACTCATTGTTTATTTTTCAAATTAATTTCCACCGTTTTGGACACAGCATAAAACATCATATGGATCAGGTGGAATTACTGCTATCAGATAATGAGCAAAAAACATGAAAGATAAATATTTGAACAATTAGTACAGATGTAATGTCAACCCGTTGTCTTGTTGTAAATTGGATGTGGTAGAAATTTGGTAAATATAATATTTCCGCCACACAAACATGAGGAAAATGTTCTCTTATTTAGTTTCGGAACAAATGGAGATTGTCTTCACCTTAGACAATGGTAGGACTCGCAAAACATGCTTGAAAGACCTTTTCATAAATTTTAGGCAAATATCGTTCCTACTCAAACCCCAAAATTCATTTTTCAGAATAGAGAAACATAAGTGCATAAAGAGTTAATAAATGAATCCACATACAGATGCCCAGTGATGTGTTAATAATTAATGCCTTAATGTGTAATTTTCCCGAATTTAGTAAAGTATAAAATCTTATTATTCAAAAACACCAATGTTGACTTAAGTGTTTCTATACTCTTAATCAATGCTCCAAATTTGTAGGTTTTCACAATAAGTTAATTGCTCAAGCTTATAAATTCAAAACAATGATGAATGGAAGTGTTTCTATACTTTGAATCAACAAGAATTTTATAGAGTGACTAATCGTAACTACTCATTACTCAATAACTGTTCGAGAGATCCACAGAAGTTACACCTCACTGTGAAGTTACACCTAGCATGACCTTAATATTTGAGAGGCCTATTCATACCACACCAAATTTCTCCACCCAGTAAGCTAACTTGGATGTCCTGACATAACTGATTCAATCATCATAAACCAAATCAAAACAAATATACACTCATGTCTCTACCTGTTTAATCAAACAGATATCTTATCAGTGACTGGTCAATCTTATAAAACAAACCCGGGATATTTGTGTCTGGGTAACCACCAGAGTTCCGCAGGTTCTGAAGGTGACCCTATGTAAGACCAACAATTGGCAAAAATTAGTGAAATGATACCCTATCTGAGACCATAAATCTGCCCTATCTGTTCGAATGGATACCCTATCCTGGACCTATACCTGTTCAAATGAACACCCAATCTAAGACTGTACGCAAATGTGACAAAATATTTATTACAAGAAATCATGAAATGTAACGTATACTATTTAAACACTTTTAAGGAGTGTTTCTAGGTATTTGAATATGTTTATTGGCAATTTAAGGCACCATTGTCATTAATTTAACAATTCTTTCTAAGGATGATACCCTATCAGAGACTTAAAGCAATACTACAAGATTTTGATCAAAAAATGGTTTTTAATAAAAACAGCATAAAATGAAGGAATGTGCCTATCTGAAAGCATTTTCATGGTTTTTAATAAAAACAGCATAAAATGAAGGAATGTGCCTATCTGAAAGCATTTTCAAGAGTATTTTGTCAAAAAATTGTTTTGTCATTGAAAAATGGATAAAAAGTACATGCATGCTTTTCTATACTTATACATGTGGAATTAATCCCGAATTTAATTCAACAAATGGCCATAACAGAAAAAGTAAGCATATTTAAGCCAAATCATTTGGAGGGTATTACTATCTACCCAAAGCAAACCCAGTAAGCTAAAAAATTCAAAAGTCATGGGTGACAGGGGGCGCTTCATTTTTTTTTTTATTTTTAAATGACAAATTTGATACCCTATGTGAGACTTGCAGAGTACCAGGTTGATTTTGATACCCTATATTGCAAGTCTCGAGACCTGTCCAGGTTTTACCTTTTTGGTAACGCGGGTGGTTGCCCAGTCAGAATAGCCAGTTACCCCCCCCCCAGCAAACAAAACAGAGCCCTCTTGGAATCACCATGGAATAAATTGTCCTTTGAGGATTGTCAGTACGTCCTTTTTATGCATATAACTTCTTGATAATAATATATATAGTATAAAGTATTGGAGGAGGATGTATTAAACGTTTGTTTATATTAGCATTGCATTTGAACCCAAAACCACCTATTTATTAATCAGTGACTCATTCATGCAAATTTTTAAGGCCACTGCAAGATATAAATCTCTGCTTTCAGTTCAATTCTACACTTAAAAACAGCAGATCTTGAGGGCAAATACTGGTCGAAGTTTTGGGGTTTTTTTTCACTTGCTTTGGTCCCTTGCATCATTTTCAATCAATTTTCAACTACATTTTGTTAATTTTTAGTTCCAAAAATCATATTTTTATGACTCAATGAGAAAAAAAAGCAGCCCATATAACCTCAATTCATAAATCAGTTCCATAGACCCTATTTTTGACCAAAAATCAGTTCCACAAGACCCTAAGTTGGTAATCTTGGGCTATCGTTGAGTGCCCCCCCCCCCCACACACAACGATAAACTACGCTTTTTTTACTATATCTAGAATAAGCTATAACCTTTTCACTTCAAAAAATCATTGTATCCATAATTAAAGGTAACACAATTGATTTATTCATCAACATGATCTTTTGCTCAAGTACTGATTTCCAATTAAACAAAACATACAGAAAAAACATCATTTCGGGAGTCAAATTATATTATGTTTCAGTAAAAATTTCAGTGATAATTAACAGTGCAAATACTATTTCTACTTAAATGCATTGTGTAAATCCATTCTACCAACTTAACTAACTTTATGTTTCTTTCTTAAGCATCTTGGAGATATATTTCAATCTTAAAATTCAATTTACACTCTCATACGGCTAAATCAAATTGTCTCCTCATCACAATAGTACCTGGTTATTTCAAGATCTTAATAACTGACATTTACAAGCATTAAATTTAGAAAGACAAGAATGGATATGCACAAATCAAGATCTCAATTGGTGACATTTACAAGATTTATATTTAGAAAGACAAAATATGTTCAATAAAATCACCAAATATACACACAAATTAATGTTAAAACTATTTATAAGCTCTGAGAAAAAATATCTACATTAAATCATACACCACACAATAATTATGCTCTGAAAGACACTAGAATTCTATCAATATCGAAAATACTATTTTTAGATAAAACACTACATAGCAAAATTCCCATTCAGCTACTGCACCATTACAAAATTTAAATCAAGTAACTGGGCAGGCAAATGACAGGTACTGAAGAGTACCAATGCAGTAGTTGTATATTTTATGTCATGGTATTCTACAGTGACTTGACTGGGCTTGGGCCAGTTGCATATTTAACATGACACTGTACTGTACTTGTGGTACAATCTGAAAACTTGGGGAACTTTACTGTGTAATTTAATATTATAAAATGTATGTGCTATACATCAGGCTTAGTGACAAAATAAATTACAAACGGACTACATAGACAATGTCAAGGTCTTTGGTTCATCAAGTTTGATCATGAAGTGTTTGGTTTGAAGTCTCATCTGCATAACAATTTCTGATTACTAAAGGCACCTGGTTTGTGTGAAAGTGTTTAATAACACCGATATGTAAAAAAAAGTAAAATACAAAATCAAACATACGACAAAAGTATAGTATGTTTCTCAAGTTCTGAACAATGAACATGATGCACCTTGTAGCACAGGGTAAGTTTGCATCTTTTGAAATAACACAATTGTACTCCAAAGAGAATTATGTTTTGAAATGAGACATTGCTTTTGAAGTGGCCATGAATTTTTACAATTTACACTTGTTCAAAATGGCATTTGAACACATCAATTGAAACACAATTTTTCTGATAATATAAAACAAACATGGATGCACCTAGTAGAACTTGCTTCATCTACAAATACTGTGGCAATCTACACGGGAGTGCAAATCCAAATAAATGCGCATCTCCGTAAGCCGCTTTGGCATGTAGACTGTGGCAACAGGGGCGTCTGATCCAGACCTGCTGTACAGCACTCTGCATATATGTAAGCAGTCCATAGAGATGCGGATCTCATATCTGGATCTCAGAGATGCGCATACATCTGAATCGGCACTTCATGTAGATTGCGCTCGATATGCGCATGCATCTGAATCAGCACTCCGTGTAGATTGCACCCTTAAATGTGACTGCACTGACTTGAAAGGCTTCCCATTAAATTCACCTGCACTTTTGATATGAACTTTCAAGTAGTCATTTTGAGAAATCATGTGACTGTTGATTAACAATTTTGCTCTTCGTAGCTCTAATAAAAACATACAGAGCTCCCAGACTAAATGTTCTTCTAAATATTCTAATCAGTATAAATAACATGGAATTAATAACAACATTTTGTTCTTGCACAGAATTTGGCCTTTCATTAAAACTTTTATAGTCCTGTCCATTTTATCATGACAGCAGAGAAAATAACCTAGAGTGAAAAGAGATGGTTTTTAGGGGCGGCTTCAAAACTCAACCAGCGGTTGTCTGCCGGTTCTGGGCGGTTGTCTATTGTTTATTCCGGTTGAACCACCCAGAACTGGCAGACAACCGCCGGTTAAGTTTTGAAGCCGCCCCTTAGTTAGGTGGGTGTGACTTTGTGATTGCACAAGCACCACGTCTGTATTTCAAAAAAGAAAAAACTTTGTTTCAGCTTGTCGCAAAACCTTCAAGTGCTGTCACGTGCTTCAATATTTTGTGACAAGCACATAATATGACTCGGTTGTTTTGGTTGCAACGACACATCACGTTAGATTGGTTTCAATTTTTTACAATAGCCCAGCAATTATGCACTTGTGCTCAACAGCACTGCAGCAAATCTTTTTGCAAAACCTTTGTTGTTTGCAGCACTGATGCACATCTGAAACCAGCCTAATGCCCCAATCAGTTGATTCTCAGTATCCTCACAATTTTTTTTGTAGGTATGTGAGATCCGCAATTTCCAACATAGGGTCTTGCGGAACTGATTTCTGGTCCAAAATAGGGTCTAAGGAACTGATTTTGTTCCAAACTGAGGTCTCAGGAACTACTTTTTTCCCATAAAAAAGTGACTATTTGAGCTGAAAATCATTCAAAATTTGGTTGAAAACCTAATAAAACATACTTTTGAGTCATTTTCTTTGAAAATGGGGGTCTTTGGAACTGAAGTAATCTTGAAATGAGCATCTTAGGGAGCAGAAGAGGAGGCTTGAAAAGGGGGTCTTAAGGGCGGCACATACCCATACCTTCCATCAATGTAAGTGACCCCTCATAGATGGCGCAGTACTGAAGGGCTTGAGAAACAACTAATGTATGCATAATGGCCGTTTCATATTGACAATACACAAAGGCATCTTGTATCTCATTTGTACAATTATATTTGAGCGGCAGTCTCATTTTTTAAATTTCTACTATCATGATGAAGTGAACAGAACTATATTACCTATAAATTTACAACAATACACAGATTCAGTTATTTCGAATTGAAAATACAGCACTTATTTGAAATTACATAATAACACAATTTTGATCCACAAACACACACAATTTTCAACTTAATTAACATCAGTTCTTCATGCACTCACATGCTGAGGATGATCTATTTACACCAAAATTAATAGCATGAACACAACAAAATTCCAACTGATAGTACCTTCTAAGGAACTAGATGTATCCACTAGTTACTCTACAGTTAGCAGTGCTGTAAATAAAGTATTCTAAATAATATACTGGTATCATGCATTTACTGAACCGGTCTAGTTGCTCATCTTTGTTGCACTATATGAAGATGGTAATTTTACTGTGTATAAAATCATTTTAAGAAAAAACAAACCTTAATTTTCACTTTTTCCTAAAATGATTTTTTTATCAAAGCAGTAACAATTGTTTTGTTACAGACCAATATAATATGTGACAAAACCTTGCGATTCAAACCTTTTCCAAGATTTTAGATGGACAATCTATGGTCCTTATCATCCGGGTTATCATGCACGATATGGCAAACAGATCATACTATATATAGCCTTGACTTTTTTGCTTTCGCAAACTATCTTGCAATATCGGTGAGTATTAAGAACTTAACAGCTCTCTACAAGATTGATTTAGTGAAGAGCTGTGAAAGCTTACAGAGCTGATCAATTTTGGTGACGTTGACTCTTTCTTAACATAAAAGAAAGAATTCTTAGAAATATTTGCTCACCTGCAAGGTCACAGCCACTGATAATTACATTTCACAATATTCACTGCAGCTTTAAAAATTCTTTTCAAAATCTTCGTTTTCAGTTATTTTAGATGTGAATGGATCATCTGAATTTATCATTGGCAGTACAAATTTCACTGAATACATTATGGAATACAAATCATTCATCAGTACGTTCAATTCAACAATTTGGTATTAGCATTTTATACGAAAAAAATTTTCTTAACAAAAAATAGATATAAATATTATTGTTTTAACATACGATAGAATAGTATACATATATACAGAATTCAAAAACACAAAATGTTAAGTACACACCAAGGCAAACCATTTATTATATCCATTAGATATTTGCTTATTGTAAGACACTGTTTGACACATATATAATATACACAAGATGTGATACAATATGAATCGTGAAATGAAACAAACACATACCTCCGCCACTAAGGGTCAATTTTCAATTAACAACACTCAGATGAGGATCATTCTGTATATGTTCTGCATAAAATTGTCTAAAACAAGAGAAAATAAGCATGACTCCATGTAAATAATCAAAAAACTTCAAATTGTGTACGTTTAATGCCTAATTTGTAAGAAATAGGTATTACAATCGCACACTGTTACGCCATTTGGGGTGTGATTTCCATCATCTTGCGCAATTAAGGGGCCTATTTTTCACTAAGCAATTACGCCATTAAGGGTCCAATTTTGAGGTGTTCTGACGAGCATGAGTACCACTTTAGAATTGGAGCGGTCCCCCCATGGTTTTATACATAAGCCTCCTCAATGTTGCTGTGAGGATTTACCACTACTTCTTCACAGAACTAGAGCATGTTACCGAACAACAGCATTGACAAAATGCAGTACCCATTTTGAAATCTTAGTCAACAGTAAAATATGTAATGAAGTTATAAGTCTTGCTCAAGGTCACTACATATTTACAAATCCAAGACTCGCAAAGTCTGATAATTTAACGTCCGGAGATTATATCATTAGGCCCCACATTTATCTCAACAGCAAGGACATGCTCAACATTTCTTGATATGGTAATTTATCTTAGTCAACCTGAACTAGATTCTTTTATATATCTTTTGACCCAATGATTTATATTTCTTTTAATCCAAGTAAAGGTCAGCCTAGGACAAGATTGCATGTCACATGGCTTTAGCAGAAATAAACACCGCAGTTCAATGCAAGTTAAAAAGAAACTACTCCACTTGTGTCAGTGTCATGGTCATAATTACCGCTATTTCTTTGTTGTCAGCCAACCACTGTGATAATTCAAACAATTAGGTAATACCACAGACTGTAATGGTTTGGTGAACATGACCCATCCCAGTGTCAACATCTCTATTAATAATTTATACAGGGTACCAAAAGCATTACATACATGTCAAACTTGTGTAAAACCTGCAATTGAACTTGAAATACACATATACTCACGCAACAAGTCCAATCTGTTTCTTTCTCTCCGTTATGCCATTGTAATGTAATAGACTTTTTACAATGATCTTCACTTCTATCTCAATCAATTTGTACCGTTAATCCTTTGTTCTATAATACAAGACTATCTCCTTTAATATGAATATAGGTAAAGAAGGGGTACTTTCCCTCTGGATTTTGATACAATGACCTCTTGGACCCCTAACCAATGTCCCCGGCTCACCTTTATAAGCCAGCAAGCAATGGACTCCATTTGAAAAGATCTGCTTAGGGTATATTGGGATGTCTGTCCCCTTATGACCAAAGTATTTCCATATACATGTAGAATAGCAATTTTAACAATTTATTGACACTATCAAGCTATTACCAGGGGATTTTCTCAGCAAACCCTCTCTATAAGATGTTATATCAGACATAATGGCAAATGTCTTCTTGGTTTAAGAATCAAAACTTGACTTCACTGGTGTTTTATGAAATTCAGTTGCGTAAGGGTTACAATTCTGTAGTATCAGGACTTCTTTTAAGCAGATAATCTAACAACTAACCAAAATTTAACTGAAACAAAGCTTTGAAGATAAAACATTGTTTAATTTACTCAGACCAGTATCAATATCAAAACCAAAATGGCACTATAATACAAAGCAGGATATATCATGTTTGTTTCTGATATTCATTAGAATTGAACATTTTTGTGGTATGATATCTATATTTATCTCTATTTTATCTTTACAATAGAAATAAAAAGCCAATATAATGTGCATGTTTGCATAATGAAGGATGACGTTTGTGGACACACATATGCACTTTGTTCATTCCAATAATGCAATACATACATGTATAGGAATATACGAGTGAAATACCAAAATATTTCTAAATATCCATGAATTCTTTGTCAAGATTAGTGAAGTAGAAATATATTGTTGTTCAGTAACTAGCTGACAATAATACATATTAAACAAAACAAGACATATAATTTGAACCTTGCTGAATGTCATATGTCATTCACAAATCCCAGTCTGGACAACTACCTTGAATTATTTGTCATTTGAATTTCTTTATGCATCACACCATTGTAACGTGAAAATTAAAAGTGAAATGAATCCCAACTGGCCTGAATCCAATATCACAAACAAGAAAATGAAGAAAATTGCAAAGTCTTAACACTTCACAGATGGCGAGTAGTTCTGACTAATGACTCGCTGCCTAAATAAACAGTACCCACTGAGTAACTCGCCATATCTATACTTTGATCAACACTAAATAGGCGGGAATTATGAAGCTTCTCTTCATTGGCAAGTAAACATAATCCCACTTACACACGCGTCATATATGTTGATGCGCGTGTCACATGTACTACTCACGCTGCGTCTCGTGCAGTTGTGCTGTGTTCAGTTACGCACGCGCTTATCTGTATCAATTACGATGTGAAGAGGCCCGCCTATTTGGTGTTGATCAAAGTATAGGCCTGATGGGAGCTGGACCAATATTGGATCAGGGTGCGAGACATATATGAGTGAATCTTGAAAGATAAATCATCCAAATTTGGCGTCATTTTCTCAGGAGATAGTTTTAAACAAAAGTCTGTTAAGGTAAATTAAAATATAGCGATGTTAATCAATATAAACATAAGCTTAACAACCAAGAAATACAAATATATTATACTGACTTGAAGATCTCTGATTAAAACTATGGGCATGAAGTGACTAAAATAGTTAAATTTTAGTCACTGAAAGACCATAGTTTTGATCCAGAGATCTGAAAAATGTCAGTACTGGTATATATTTGTTTTACAGCATTAATAAATTTTAAAATAATGTAATTTTTACTTGCCCATTAGACTAATTTAGTAATTAATCTAATTAAAAAAATGCGCCAACAAAATGCTAACCATGAATGCACGTGATAGGTTAATGCGCGTATATAGGTTTGCGTGTGTAAGTTAGTTACGCGCGTAAGTCTGTGCGTGAATGTGACGCAGCTCTTAATAGCTTTCAAAACCCGTAAATAGTCTTTTTAAACCCGTAAAGTCTTTCAAATCCCGTAAACAGCTTTTTTCAACATGTTCAAAAGTACTATTTACGGGGTTTTCTCAAGGTGGTTGAAACTATTCAAATAATGTCATGGGACTTCAACACGCTTAAAATGTATTAATACAGTATAAAAATAGATAATCTCTTTTAACAAGGCATTTCATATCTATTTATACCAAGTAAAATTGCAATCATGAAATGTAGCAGATAAAGCATTGATACTTATTGTCTACTAATATTTGCAAAACAAAATATGTGGTATAGTAGAATAATGTAACTGCTTATGTTCATAGATATTGTCACTGAATTTTTTTCATTTTGGACATTTTATCTGTTATCTTATCTCTACACAATACAGACCGAGGGGGGGGGGGCACTCCAAAAATAAAGTGGTACTCATGCTTGTCAGAGCACCTCAAAATTGGACCCTTAATAGCGTAATTGTTTATAGCAAATTGAACCCCTAAATGGCGTAAGGCCAGTGAAGATATTGAAAATCGCACCCCAAATGGCGTAATGGCGTAAGTCTGTAATGACCATTTGCAAACAAATTAGGTACTAAAAAGAATACAATTAAAGTTTACATCACGTTACGTCAGTACTTATTTTCTCTTTTTATGCAAAACATATACAGCACAATACTCAGCTGAGCAACTCTGAAGTAAAAGTGACCATTGGCGGCAAAGGTAGCCTGAATTTAGAACCCTAAATGCGGGCCTAAATGGCGTAAATTATGCTGGAAATTACCCCTTTTTCCAAAAACGTAGACGCCACCTGTGGTACATGCAAAATCATACCCTTTTACTCCATTTTTATGATGAGCAAGGGTACCAGTTGCCACCTTGAGCGGTCTCCCCCCCCCCCCCCGGGATTACAGAGCAGTGTGACCAGTTATGTTTTGAAGATCCACATGCTGTGAAATTGATACCACACTTTGAATAATCCCGACAATTAAAAACTTTGGGGGACTTTTTTATTATTGATAAAATCAGCTTCTATGGATGTGTGACATAAACAGACATTCTTTTTTTCCCCTTTGATATGAAAGCTCTTTTCAAACTTCAAATAAAATTGCACAAAAATTAAAAATTATTCAAAAAATATCAGTGTACACATGCAACACTTGTGTGAGGTAAAAATTTGGTGGTACAAAATAATCAAAAGCACAAAAAATACATTGTTTCTTCTTCAGTATGGATCTGCTATTTTGAGTTGCAATTTAGACATCTCTGCAACCCATTGTCATCACAGAAGGTACACCTTAGTGCATGGAACTTGTCGGTCCAATTGTTTCGTAGCAGAGACTTCTTGCTGCCATTGCAGGTAGTGCATGGTGTGAAGCGGAATCCTCCGCAGTTTGTGCAGTTGGATGTGGGGTCAAATTTCTGTAGAAGCAAAAATGAAAAAAAAATTCCATAGGGTTATATATTGTGTAGTTTAAATAAGGCCAAAAAAAAATTGTTTGTTTGTCCATAACGGCCTCTGAAAAGGTCGGGTCGGTAGGTCAGTTTTTTTTTTGTTTTTATTTATTTTATTTTTTGTAATAAATGTACATGAAACTCACCTTAAAGAATTGAAGAAATGAACACAAGAACTAAACTTAACTTACGAGAACAATATACAGCTGATTCTTAAGATGTCTTCTACATTGGAAAATACAGTTCATGTTAATTCATATCATATTTTTATGATTTCAAGATTTTCTCGGTGAATTTTTATATCGTTTTGCATGAAAAATCCTCAAATAAGAGTTGGAAAATAAAAAAAAACTTACTAAAGCACACGCTTTTTCTTACTGTTTTTGGTTAGGCCAAAAAAACATAAATTGCTTGGTTGTCCTCCACAACTTTTTTTTGAGCAAGTGCGGGTGGGCGGATTTAAAAAAAAGTTTTTCAAATTTAGGTCAAAGTTACACCAAATTATGGCCTCTATTAAGATGCAAATAGGTCTATTGCACCAAAAAAAACTTAATTTAAAAAGAGTATTAAAATGGAAACAAAATGAAAAAACAACTTTAAAATTGTTTTCAAAAAATCAAAATTCTCAAAGAAAAAAACAAAACTTTTTTTGAAAATCTGAAAACTTTTCTCCAGTTTCGAAAAATAGGGGCGTTCGGTCGAGGACAACCAAACCTTATTAAAATTCAAAATTTGACAGTTTTCATAGTTTCCATAGTGAATCAATTTCACAATTGTAATTAAAGTTGTAAAATACAGCAAATGGATCAAGAATATTGCGTAAATGAAATAGTGTGACACGCCACATTGAAAGGCGCATATTGGCGGCCTCTTAAAAAACAATTTTTTTGTATCAATTGAAAGAATATTGATATGGCTTTAAAATGAGACATGAAAAAGGCACAACATTTTTGGAAATTTGCTTTATATATTCCAAGGTGAATTTGCTTGTATTTCTGAACTAAAGGTGCATTTACACTGTGACGACTTGGGGGTAAAGACAAGCAACGTAGACCTGCGTATTTTTTACGCCCGTCATCGTTAGTTAAAAGTCAGTTAACGCCCACACACGCTGCTAGCTACGCACGCTATCGTTACTATCAGTCGCTTTCGGTTACAACTTTTTAGTTGCAAATACCTTACCCTACGTCGAAAACAAGTCGTCACAGTGTAAACGCACCATAACTTACTCTAAAAATACTGAACCAGAAAATGGTAACTTTCCATGTTGACATGTCACATATATCTTTATGCAAAATCAATCTTTTAAGATTCAGGCAACGGTGTATATCCAATATATACATATACAAAATAAGTGGTTAATTACTAAGTTAACCTTGGAAACATCAATTAATTACTTGAAAAAAGTATACAAATTGGACCCCTGGTAGCTTTCTTGTTTTCTTTATCAGTACTAAAAATAAGTTGCAATACTCAAAAATAAATTGATTGAAGATGTCATTTCCAGTAGTACTTTTATCGCTATTTCAATTCCCCATCCACTGCTTTGCACCAACAATTATACAATCATACTTGAGTGATTAGAAAAGACTTGGATCATCTTAAATGCAGCTTCTGATCCACCAAAACCTATGACAGGGTTCCCAACATTTTAAGAGAGACCACTTTTGATTTTTAGGCAAATCAAAATTTCCTGATTTTGAGGTATTTCTGGAATTTCCCTGACTGGAAAAAAGTAAAATAATTATCCCTGATTTCCCTGATGGGCGTGGAACCATGAATGACATCAAATGAGACTCTATCAGATGCAAACCACACACCCCCACCCGGATGCCACCACCCTTATGCTGCTTTCATACTTGTGTAGTTTTGCAGCATTGTCGCTGCATGACGTATATTTTTTGCAAAAACTTGTCACAAAATGACTATAGTAGAATATCACAGTAATGTGGAATAATGTAGACTTTATTTAAAATTGAAGAGATATGAAATGTGCGCTAGGAACTGTGGAAGATTCAAAAGCTAGATGCGCAACTATTATAGCGTGTGAAGATGGGAGTTTTAAGCTGTGCCAAATAAATCAATATCAAAACCAACACCAATTGTATCAATGCATATCGAGTTAAAAATGCATTTTCACTTTTTTTAAAGTGCAGAAAAACATGCACATCTGGCCACTGAAGCCATTTTATACAATTAACCTTCTCCTGAAAGTCAATTAACACTTTGTTAATGCATACGGGAAGATTCAGGACAGTGTTTGAAATACCACGTGCGTGCATGCACAAAATGCAGGTGCATGTAAGCTTACTACTCTCACCTGCACACGTGCATGTACATTTTTGGTCATGATAATAGTATATATAAAGAGAAATAAGATTAAGAATATATGTCTGAAAAAAATAAATTATTTAGTTCAAATATCAATTTTAAGATTTAAAAATCGCAAGAAAATACGATCACAAACTGCATTAAATTCGTACTTGTATCGCTCTGTTTGTTTACTTGGGAATTCCCTTTTGACTGGGTGTTACGTCATATCATTCATTACTGCCCTAGAGGGGTATAGCAATTGCTTATGTCTTGTTACCACATGCTTTTGCTAGTACTATTGTCCTTGTGCTCGATATGGACCAATATGTATAACTACTGTCTGGTTTCCATATTTTCACGAACAATATTATGAGGTTGGCAAGTTTACATTTTCATTCACAAAAATAAATTTGTCTTTTTTCAAAGCCGTTTTTCTCGAAATGCATATTTTGCAGGTATGTCAGTATGTGATGTTGCCGACGATATGATGTATATAATATTCGCTATACGCTCACGCGAAGAGTACTCACCTTTGTCACTAAAAATATGAGTGCCTCTCCTCTCCTGTGAGCGTATAGCAAATACCGTACACCATCTATGTGATAGCAGCCCAAAGAGTGGTTGCAAATGCTTTTGGTGAAAGAAATACATCAGTTGTGTATTTTTTTGGATAACTGGCATAAAGCGGCGAAATGATGGTGGGGCTCTATATTCATTTTGCTCATAAACAAAAGTAGAATATGTTTGCATTTCCTGTGTTGTGCTGGCCCAGCCTGACCAAAATTTAATGGGAAACTTTGGTTGGGAACATACTTTTTATATGAGTCCAAATTCCAAAACACAATTTATATAAGATTAAAAATTGCAGGTGATTTATAGTGCACTACGCGGCCCCCCTGACTTGTAATTCCACACGGCCTCAGCACACTTTACAGAGCAGTTCTAATCATTGGGTTTAAATCACTACCTGGACTCCCTGGGGCTAAAGGGCTTACAGCAGCCTACATATTGTCGCAACCCTAGCTTGAGCAATTCACACCCTCACAGAATATACAGTTTTCGCACACTCAGCTCCCAGCTGGACTCAAACGCGGAACGATCGATAAGCACTCACAATTTAAAATATTACATATAGGACTGAAAACTCCTGGGGTAAAACTTACCTCAAATCTTTCTAATATTTTTCTTAGATGACCTGTTTCATTAATTTCTTCTAATCTTTCAACATCCTGAAAATAATCAAACAAAATGAATATCTGATGAAGATAACAAGTTTCTGTTGGAATCCACAAATTTAGATTACCTTCTTTACTTTAGAATATAAAATCTCTTTCTATTTGTGATTATATTTCAAAGCAGTTTTCATATGCCATTTCCATGTTAACCTTTCACCCAATATCATAGAGCTGTCACAAAATTTACTTTGTTCTTCAAAATAATTTTTGAGACTTCAAATCATATTTCAGTTACCTCAGAGACAAAAAAACTGAATGTGACACCATGTATCATAAATCCCTTCCCTAACCTACCCAAGTCCCCCCAAATCATAAGCAGGTGTATAAATGGGTAGTTAACATGCTACCATAACCCTAACCCTCCTCAGTCCAACAAAATCCAACAAGCAAAAATCAAGAAATTTGCAAAGTGCTGCCATGGCAGGCCATAATCGGTGGCTTGCCATAGCTGGACATTGGACCGGGATACGAGAGGTCAAGGGTTTGAATCCAAGGGGAAACGGGATATTTTTGTATGACGTATTCAGACTTAGATGGTTTTTATGCGTTTGGAAGGTAGGGTTAAACTTGGATTTAATCAAAACCAAATTTTTTCTAGAATTTGCATAGGGACCTTTCAACATCCTGGAAATATACAAATTGGATATCTCATGAAGATACGATAACAACTTTCTGTTTCAATTCACAAACATCAAACTAAATTGGAACAGTGCAAAATGAAAACACAGAACATCACACTGCATGCTTCATTCTAAAAGAAGACATCAGGACCTTCCCATCATGCATTGCTTCCAATGGGATTTTTTGTACGGGTTGTAATAAAAGGGTTTAGGGATAAAACAGAGCACAATCGCATACCTGTCAACATTTTCAAATTCTGATGCGGGAGACTTCTTGCAACTGACATATGAAGCTATGAGGCCCAAAAGGTGCACCTAAAAATTTTGTACGTAGCTTTTGAAAACTGAAACTGACAAAAAGGGTCTCCAAAACGCACATACGATCTCATTTTCAATCTCTTAAGAAAATGTACCGTGTAATACATGCTAGTGGAACATGGCAATAGAAATTTTTTCAGTGCAGGAGATATCGGGAGATTGTTTAAAAAAGCAGGAGATATGGCAACCCGATCGAGAGATCAGGAGGGGTGCCTAAAATTGGAAGACTCCCGCCTAAATTGTGAGACTTGACAGGTATGCAATTGGCAGACCTCATCCCAATTTTATATTTCAGATATGTTTCATTCCCTAAACCCTCTCATTGAAACCTGTACAAAAATCCCATTGGAAGCAAAGTTTGATGGGAAGGTCCTGATGTCTTCTTTTCTTAATTATATTGCCAACAAACTAATACTAAACTGAATATCAGATTCTGTTGCAGTTTGCGAATCAAAAGGGTACACGATTTCCTGAAATCTGTATTCCATTCCCACAATTCAATACAGACCTGTTGTAGCCGGGACATTTTTTTTTTTGGGGGGGTGCAGACATTTTGATGGGTGTTTTTGTACATTGTCAAATTAGTTGATGCGTCATTGCGACTACTACACCTCCTCTGTTCATAGGCTTGATGCAACAAAATTAAATGGTAAATGAACAGTTTATCTTTGGTTGGAACTCTTGACAAAAAATAGCATTTTCAATACCATTGCACATTTAAATGTCACTGTCTATCACAAATGACTCTTGGCATTTTCATTTTTTGAATATTTCTAAACACGATATTATTAAGAAAAAGAGACCATGATGAACTTCACAACATCCAGATGCCAAGTTATGGTCAGTCAACAGTTTTAATATCATGGAGTGAAATGTAATTTTTAGACAAACACATCATAACATTGGCAAGACATTATGTTTTTTTTTGTTTTTTGTTTTTTTTACAAAATGTAGATGTTTTTATATTTCCGCTCAGTTTTTTTGACATCAAAATCTGCAGAAAAGTCAATTTTGTCAAATCACAATCTCTGCATTGTATTTTCACCTGTAGCAGGAAATGGAAAGAAGATATCAGGACCTTCCCATCATGCCTTGCTTCGATTTGGATTTTTTTTGTATGGGTTGTTGTGAATGGTGATAGAGAAGAAACATATCCAAAATGCAAAAGTGGGATGAGTTCTGCTAATTTAAATTTGTTTCATTACCATGCAATCATCGCAACCTGTAAAAAAAAATCCCATTTGAAGCAAGGCATGATGGGAAGGTCCTGATATCTTCTTTTGACTTTATGACTCATTGGTGAGTCAAAAATTGCCATATACTTGCTATAAAAATCTGCTTAATGATACAATAAATTTCGGATTTGTTGTCTATTTTGTTTTGTTGCACCTTAAAGGGGAATTGGACAAGTTCAGCATCAACCCCAAACTTTAACCCAAGCATTTTGAGATTTTTGCATCATTTGAAGTATTAGCAGTATGCAAAGTTTCATTATCAAATTCAAATCCTGTATATCAAAATATTTAGATACTCTTTTATTTTTATCGTTGACAACGATAAATACTGCCCTCTACAGTTGAATTTTTAAAACTGGCCTTTTCAGTAGATCTAATGCAAACTCTTAATTTGTTTTGATTTATCTGCAATATATGATATGAAAGGAATGTTTTACAACATAAACAAATCTTTGGCTCTTTCTTGGTGTATAGCATCAATAAATTAGTTTAGAGAATAGCCTCATACCCAAGATCAACAAACAGAATAAAATTCAAATTTTCAACTTTTCTGAAGGTTTTGATCAAAATGTTCCCAATATCTGGTAATTGACTGTTATTTTTTAACATACATGTATGAAGTGTAAATCATCCACAAATCAAATTTTGTCCAAAGCCCTTTAAATTTTTATCTTTTAACCATTTTCTTTTGGAATTTAACAAATGATTGATCAAACATAACATTTCAAACATTACATGCAGAAAATGATTTATGATGTCATCAATTTTAGCTAGGCTTGCAAATGTTTAGAAAACAGATTTGTATAAATAAGAGACATATTTGTTAAACCAGATATGCCTATAATTCTATTGATCATTTGTGTAAATAAAATACATTATAGCATATGTAATGTGCACTTGACACTGACAAACATACTGGTTGTATTCAACATGTGGTGAAATCAAACACGCTTCTGTTAATTGGCTTGGCGATATTTTGTGAAAACACATTGGGTTCAAACATTAATACATGACTTAGGCCTAAATTTGTATTGATCTTTTCTTTACTAAACATAAATTTGCTAGAAGAATACTCTTTCCTTACACACATTTGACCAAGGGATGGTTTCAAATTCAATTACTAAAGGGGTTTTGTGTCACTTGTTTTGCATTGCCAGATATTCATGTAACCATCTAATGAAAATTCATCAGTGAAAATTGTGTTCACTTTAATATGCCACAATAGTGTGATACCAAAATCAGGAATTGCCAAGTTTCTGGCTAATTCTGTGAACCACATTCAAACTGATCTCCATACAACATACTTTATGGGCTTTTGCAATTGGATAGCTCTGACCGAGAACCATCTATTTTCCACTGGCCACACTACTGAGCAAAATTCTCTAGCCAATTAAGCCACAATCCAAGTACCTCCCTGACGGCCGGCTTGAACGGCTCGGTTGTGGCAGCAGCGCCATAATTCGCTGTAAATTGATTTGGTCACTACATTTATAATGGTCAGATTAATTGCTAGACAGAGAGGACATTGGTCAGTGGAGAGGGTTAGTGGGGGGAATTGGTCTGTAGTAAGGGTTAGTAGAGGGATCTGGACCAGATCTAGCAATTGGACAGTCCAGCATGAGCCCTGGGTATGAGCACATATAACCAAGATGTGATGCATCTCTTCTCTTTTTCTCTTTTCAACATTCATGCAATGGAATATTTTCATTTGATAATACTTGAAATTTCTTTTTCGTTAATTAGAACATTTCTTTTCTCATCTTGTGAAAGTATATTCTCAATCTCACCATTGCACATTCTATTCCAAGGCATAGAATACTTGTATACTAACTAATTATATGTACAAACTTCCTTCCATTTATTTTGTTAGAAAAAAAAGGTAAAACATATAAAAAAATGAAAGTGATTTATTTAAAAGTGTTATAGCACTTGCCTAAAATGAGATTTTATAACTTGACGTTAAGAGTACCTTATGTCTGTAAATATTAGATATTGGTTGCAATACAATACTGTAAAGGGATTTAATTTGGCGAGGACAAATTTTAGCGAATTTCAATTTATCAGCAATTTGGCTGGGATTTAATTTCACTAATTTGGAATATTTTACATTAGTTTCAATGGTAAATAAAAATTTAGCGAGGGATTTAATTTAGCGAAATTAAATCCCTAGCGAAAATTAGTCCCTTATGTTTATTTTGATACTCTAGTATAATGCATTTGAGCAAGCATTTATAAGAAACACGTATTGATACCAATTTGTGTTTTAATTTGTTTTTTGTATGGTATTCATATCAGCAAATAGCAGTAAGCAATTATTACATTTGCCTACATGTACAAATGAACTGGTAACAGGTTATTTCTTAGATGACAGTATCACATGATAATGGACTAAATAATTCAAAGTGATTCAATCACAAGGTCAGCATTGTCTTCCTTAATAAAAAGTGACACTGATGTGTTTTCTAACAATTAATACATTAGCTCTCATTATTGTAAACATAATTTCTTGGTCAAAAAAATGTTTTTTTAGACTGGAGAGTTGGTCCATATTTCTTTATCTTATTGATAATCCACAGTTTTGACATGTATGGTATTTCTAAATCTTGACATACCAGATTTTAATTGAAGACCTTGTAAATCTGATTTATCCAATTATCAATTAATAAAAATTGTGAGTCACAAAAATAAATCCTCAAATGTTTTAATCATGATCATGAAATAAAGTTTTGCAAAATTAAACATTTGGGCCCGTATTCCAGAAAGGTGTTTAGCTAAATCAAGGTTTTATTTCTCGTCAACAGCATGACTCATTGAACTGTTCTGCTTGAAAGCTGCAATGGTGCGTATCATTCCTGAACAGTTGATGCGCAGTTAAACATTGGTTTAGCTAAACATCTTTCTGGAATACGGCCATAGTAGTTTGCTTGCAAGAAACACTGGAGGCTGTAAGATTGCAAATCCTGCATCCTCCTTAAAAATACTCAATCTCTTATCAATGGAATAAAGGTCGCTCTCATTCTTCCCCCCCCCCCCTATTACACAAAACTAATTCTGAACACACTGTTGGCAACTTGACTGTTGATCCAGGCGGTAGCGGTCAAGCCATTGCCAATATTTACAACACCAGCATTACCAGCCTGTCCATATGAAAAAACAAACCCGTAAACTCCCATATTTGGTCATAGTTAACAACACGTGACCAGAAAAAAACAGGATCAGTAATAGGATACGAATAACTGTACAAAAAATATGTTTTTAACAAGAAGAAGTTGGGTTCACGTGTGAACCCCAACGGATTAAGAGTAATAGTAATTACATGTATGTTTAATTTTTTGACATTACTTTTGTAATTTATTTGATTGATGTAAAAAGAAGAGTTTTAGTCATATTTCCAATTCACAGTTTGTGGCTCTGCCAATTGCCATAAACGTAAAATGTATCCCTAAATTTGCATTTAGAAATCCCTCACCCTAAATCTAGTAAATCATGTCCTATGCCGCCGCCTGTGTGTTGGTCTGAATAAGCTCTTGGGATTTCCCATATCACGTGTGCGAACAGGTTACTCATTAGTCGTCAAGTTGATTTACACGTATCTCATGTAATCCAAACTTGTAATAATACGATTCAACCTTGGTTTTATCTTTTGATATAGATAAGTAAGAGAGTAAATAGAAACAAATGATTAGTCTAGTTTTAATTAAGCAGAGACTTCCCATTTGCCTGTAACCTGTCGGTAAACCTTCAACTAGCTAAAATCATTTTTGTACTCAAACTAATTGCATAAACTATATAAAAGTATACATTTTTAGAAGCGGATTTTTACCGTGAACATGATGATGATATCAGTTTTTGACCAAATTGGTCAAATTTTTCATGTTTACAGTACCTAAAAATTTATCACATAATTGGATTCCTCTACAAATCTCCTTTTGATAAATGTATAACTTTTACCATTTACGTCGAGTCAGTCCAAATATATGCCGTTTTAAAGTTTCCGAGTGTAAATGCATGTTTGTATATGGTCATATTTTTTATTGTGGGGTACATTTGTGTTACATGTGCCAAAATGAGGAAAACTGTATCATTTTCCAGTTATGACTTAAAGGTGCAATTCATGATTTTGCTGTGGCCTCTTTTCTAGCTAAATA
>JXSR01S042195.1:0-14298 GCA_000969725.1 Ophiothrix spiculata | reverse complement strand
GCTAATATTTGCAGAAGAGGAGTATATTTTCAGAAGAGGAGTAACTCGGAAAGTTGAAAAATTCCCCCACGTAACTTACCTCGTGCCCTTGGCAAAGGGCACAGTAGCTCTAGTTACTGTTGGGGCCTTGACAGTAATTAGAAAATGACACATTTTCCCACTTTTCTCAAAAATGCAAGCAAATTTGAAAGAATCGTTTTGAGGTTGTTACATATACCAATCAAGGATTCTTTCTAGCTAAATAACTCAATTTTGATTGAGGTGACCCTGAGGATGAAAAGTGGATCATGAATTGCCCCTTTTGATTTTTGTTCTCATCTGAAAGCTGAGATTTTAAACTTTGAAATGACACTTTATTTTTGGTTATTGGATGTTCAGTTGCAAAGTTACATCCAAATTGGCAGACTGAGGCATCGGGCTGATTCGGAAAACTATAGTTCTGAGAAAATCGAGTTTTAAAGTTTTTGTACTAAGTAAACTTTAATTGGAGAGAGGATTTTTGTCTTGGTTTTTTACACATTTTTCTCGTGTTTTGGATGTTGGAACTTGATTAATATGACATGATTTTTGGCAAGGCCCCCCCAAAAAATTGTTTGTCCTCGCCCGACCGACCGTCGAAATTTGGCCCGACCATGAGCGTTATAATTTTTTTTAGGATTTTCATACAAAAATATACAAATATTCACTGAGAAAGGCTTCAAATCTGAAAAAATATGATATGAATTGACATGAACTGGAGTATATTGTTCTCCAAAGTTAAGTTTATTTCTTGTTCAATTTTTCCATTCTTTAAGTTGAGTTTCATGTACATTTATTACAAAAAAAATTATTAAAAAAAACCTACCTACCGACCATACCTTTTCAGGGGCCGTATGGACAAACAAACATTTTTATTTGCCCTATGCTCAGCTTCAATGGCCCGTATATCGTAATTAAGTATGCCGACCTTAAGGTACCTTTCAATATGACGGGTCACATATAAATATTTGAATCACAATGCAAAATAGATTTTGAGCAAATTGTCAAATTTTGCAGTTGTTTACATGAAAGGTTAGTACAATCGATACTTGACTGGGAGCCTGGGTAAGGGGTATATTAATGTTCAGGTACATTTCACTCCTGTAGACTGTTTATAACTTGATTTTCAAGTTTTCCTCAAGGAAAAAGCACCTCATTCTCCCATGCTAGATCACAAACAGTTGATATTCATTTCATTCATTCATCTACTCTTTTTTGTATTCCCATGTCCAGGATGCAGGGGACCAAACCTCATCACATCAACTCTATTCCAGTGTTATTGCACCTAATATTTCCCAGAATGCAATGAAGGAAGCAGAGGATCTTGGGATATCTGTTGCTAAGAAACTTCATGAGATTGGTGCCACAGAGATTCTGGAAAAAGCCAAGGCAGAAACGGCTGCTCTTCAAGAAGGACAGAAATGAACTGTTATTAGCCAGTACAATAATGGAATACTATGCAGTACTATAAAAATGTGAACATTCAATGGGCTCTCGCATGTGGAAACCATACCCTATTTGTGAAAGATTTGAGTTTCCAATCATGATCAGCAACTTGATCATTCCAAATCCAGACAGTTTTAAGACATTTGTGACCCCACCATATCGAAAGGTACTTTAACTCTTCACTCTGGAATACAATTTTCACAGTCCGTCCTATTTGGTTGGCATGCCACTCAGAGCGGCTCACAGCGCCCTCACTTATGATAGCTTATGATAGTCATACAGGGATGTAACTTTTCAGGAAATTAACACAAAATATTTGTATTTTCAGGAAATTAAGTCAAGTACAAAAGAAAAGCACACTGCTCTGTTTGAATGGCATTTTTACGCATTTCAGTAAATTTGATCACAAGGATTATTCTTTTTGGACAAATTGATGACGGTGCTGGATACCTCTCTGTATCAAGTGCTTGCAGGCGAATTTTCAACTAGTTTTGGCTAGTAGTTTCTTTTAAGAGCTATTTGCACAAATTACGTCAATAATTTATTCCGGCCAATTGTGCGCGCTTTTGCGAGCGGCTATCCGGAGTGAAAGAGTTAAGGGTCCCAAAATTAAAAAGGGATTATTTGGTCTGATCTGAAAGCTGAGATTTTAAGCTTTAAAATGACACCTTGCTTTATTGTGTTGGTTATTGGATGTTTGTTGCAAACATACATTAAAAAACGAGTTTATAGTTTTTGTACTGAGTAAAACTTGGAGAGAGGATTTTTGTCTTGGTTTTTAACACATTTTTCTTATGATTTAATTGGATGTTGGAACCTGATTAATATGATAGAAGACGCTTCAAATGTAACATTTCTGATGAAATTAGAAATTTGAACTTGGTCTTGATTTTTGAGAATAATCATCAACTTCAGGGGCCTGTATCATGTAATTTCCTATGCCTACTTAAGGTACTTATTGATATGGCGGGCGGGTCACAATTGTTGTTGAATTGCAACCAAAATTGTCAATCCGAATTCAGATAGTTTTAGGAAGTGTGGTAAGATTTTTTGAGAAATTTATTTTTTTCAGCAAATCACATAAATGTTTTCAAGATGTTGCCTTCATAGAAGCTATATTTTATATTTGTCTAGCATATCTAAAGGCTGGCTTTGATGTTTTGGGTTTTTACATATTTTTGAGTAATAAATTTTACAATTTAATTTTTTCAATAAATCAAGTTGAAACTTTACAAGTTCTTTATTTATTTTTGTCTGAATTACGTTTACTCCATAGATTTAGAAGGGAGATACCAGGCTTTGTATACCAGCCCATGTAATGGCGTCGTAAGCCATGGAGCTCAAATTGGGGGTATTCGGGTCCACTCGGCTCCCGCCAAAATAAACTTCCGAGTGCTGAGACTTGGTTACGCGTAGAGACAACCTGCGCAAATAATAATATACGCCAACCTGTATGCAACATTCTTTTAGAATACACATTCCTGCTTAAAAAATGTGTGTCTTTGAAAGCTACACTTGTCTGGGATGGGACTGCTTATTGTACTCCAACATACACCAAGGTAACTAGCAGAGACAAAAATCGGCAGTGGTGACTGCTTCAGCAGGGAGTGCCATGAACATGGACTCCATAAACCCTTGATGTATACAGAACTTGTTATACATCAAGGGTTTATGCAGGGTTGGGTTTGCATTTACAAACAATGAACCTGTCACTCTGGATTTCTGTTTATACTGTCCAATAAATTATTGTTTGGGCTGTGGTTCAATTAAATTTGGAGGGGATGTGTTCAGAACAAACCTAAAAAGCTATATGCTCAACGTTGTGTCCAAAATTACTGGACATTTTTAAATGTTAATTAATACATATGTAACTATAAAACTAAGATTTGCATTGCAACTCTAATCATATGTATTGATAGAGGAGACTTGTAGAATTATTTTGGTACTACCAAACATAATGTAACTGCCTATTTTAGAAATCAATAAACGTAAATTATGTCAAATTTAAAAAATGCACTTCCAAACTGAAGGGAAAAAATATCCATGTTTGAAGACAGAAGATGATTCATAAATATTTTAATGCCCGTGACAGCGAAACAATTTTTGAAATGTTCATAGACTCACCAGGTATACACTGTATGCAGCGCCCCATGAAGGAGCATTCGCACAGGGGACCCACGGCTTTACGTGACTGTCCGACCACGGAGCAAGTAAAGTAAAGTTTCTTGCCCAAGGAGACGAAAACCGCCCGGCCCGGGGCTCGAACCAACAATATCTGTATTACGAGACCCGTGCTCTAACTGCTCGGCCACGCTCCCCTCTAAGAAGATGCTTGATTAATGTTTTGTCTTCATAATCACATAATGCTCATTAAGAGATTTTATTTTTTCATTTTTCAAAGCTTAACCCTATTTCAGGGATGCATATCTTTAAAAGATGCACAACAGCATTAGGACAAAACACACTCATCATAGTTACACCCTCCGAGCTATTTTCAGTTACTTCCATTTGTTCAGATCAAGCTGCCTAGAATATCTAGATGGCAAACTAGCAGATTTCTACATATTCTGACTTTAAAGGTACAGTTTTAGATATTGTTTGTGCATATATTCTTCCTGATTTCACAGGTAATGTTCTGTTTTAGCTCAGGAATAGTCCAGGGGTCTATTTCACAAACAATATTTTTTGCGATAATTGCAAAAACTCTCGCAAACTAGAACCCATCGCAAAATTTTGTTTGAAATGACTTTCCATGTCACTAACATCTTTTCACTATCAATCTTTATGGACGAGCCTATCGCAAATTTTGCAATGATCTTGTCCAAATATGGTGCGAATAAAATCACATGATATCAAGAATTTGCGATGTTTTCTTTGTGGATGCTCATAAGCACTCGCAAGATCATTTTCATCGTAAACAAAATCATCACAAATGTTGTGCAATGATTTTTTTCATCGCAAATCTTAGTGAAATCGGTTTTGGGAAATCCATTACAACTTGCGATGATCTCTCGCTTTTGCGATGAAGTTCGGCATTTCTGATGAATTTAGACGTTTGTGAAATAGGTCCCTGGAATAGTCCAAGAATTGGAGCAGTACACTTTGTCCTCAATGAAGATAACCCCAAAGAAAGTAATCGGGCGGACTTAAATCATAAGAGCAAGGGGTCTATGGTTTACTGTCTTGAGCGATTTTATCCTTCAATGAAAACATTGATGAAGCAAGTCTAATATCTGTTGTGCCTAAGGCCCAAAAAAAAAATTGTTTGGTTGCCCTCCACAGCTTTTTTCAGAGAGGGTCGGTCGGTCGTTTTTTGGGTTTTTTTTAATACTCTTCCACGGACTGCTAGGCCGCTCAGCCGCTCAAGCCTTCACAACTTCCCCGCGACATCCAAATCAAAACAATCAAATACTTCTTGTAGTTATTTGGGACATCCTAAACATTTTAAGGGTTGAATATCGAAAAAAGCAAAAATATAACTTTTTTGTTGTAGTTTTTGGTAAGTTTTGCATATTTTTTTTCAGAAAAAAAAATTAAATTTAAAAAAAGTTTGGGTCGGGCAGAAAAATAGGGTCGGTGGGTGGAGGGCAACCAAACATTTTTTTTTTTTTGGCCCTACGAGTTGTCTCAAGGTGCTGTTGAAGCAACAGAGGAGTGAAAACAATGAATGGTGAAGTGTGTTTAAACTGCTTTCACCATGTAGAATGGAAGTGACATGAACATAAAAATCCACTATAATATATTTTGACAAACCTTTAACATAAGTTTATTTGAATATTCAGCAAGACTTGATTAGGGTACATTGTTAATTATTTGAAAAATATGTTCTAATTTATTTCCCAATATGGTCACATTGGTTTATGTGCGTTAATCTCGCTCCTATTGTATACTTCAAGGTTTTATATACAGAGTGAGTCAAATTAAAGTGTAATCAACTGAGTAATTTTGTACATGTAATCTGTTGATCAACTTTTATTACTACACCTCTTGAATATATACAAGGTAATACCAAGGAAGTTATAGGGGGGAACAGGGTTTCTCCTCCATCTTGTGTCGCTCATGGAGCAGAGTTATTGTACCTCCAGATATATTCGGAATTTGACCCGATATCCAGGCAGATCGTGTAAATCTTCACCTGACGCATATACAGCGTGTGCAGTTTGTTTCACGCGCAAACCGTGTCTGGGTTTTATGTAGCGTGCATTGCGACTTGCTCTGATTAAAGTACGCCAATTTTCCCGCTAATCCGTTGCGAAGACTCTCGAAGTGTTGCACGCGGAGCCGTAAAATGCCGGAGGTACAATAACTCACCCTCCATGAGCGACAATCCAAGATGGCTGCCGTCCCATAGGATTTACACGGCGATGAAATCAAAATGGCGGAGAAACCCTGTTCCCCCCTATAACTTCCTTGGGTAATACAGTCTTTTTATTGGTTTAATAGCCGTATTTTTGGCTACTTTCCCGCGTGTGCGTTAATACTCAAGTACTGCCGCGCGGGTATGCGTTTACACGTTGCGCCAGTTTGTTTTACACACATGCGGGGAAAGTAGTAAAAACTTCCGCATGGTACTACCGTATGGCTCACGGCAATGTATTGAATTTGTTGATTTTTGATTCTTTTCAAGTTATATATTTGACTTTTTTGAGGTGAAGTAAAACAAATACAACATGGTTTATTTCAGAGAAGTATTGCAAAATACTGTCCCTCGGTGTTGGATAATTGAGAAGTCTCGATCATCCAACACCTCGGGGACAGTATTTTGCGATACTTCCCCTCAAACCATGTTGTATTTGTATATTATACTTGATAAATAGCAAATTTAATCAGCTTTCATGAGAATTTTAGTTTAGTGAAATTGACCTATGCATTCAAAAGTTACAGCCGTTTAAGTAGAGGTACCCAATTTTGATGTCGAACAAATTTTTCATCAACATGAACTCTTTACTGTACAGCAGTGGTTAATATCTTATTGATTGTGCATTAATGAACTTGACGCTTCATTCAAAATGTTAAACGGGCACGCATTGTGCAGAGATACTGAAGAAGATTCAATGATTGATGCAGATCAAAGTACTGATGGTCATTTCAGATATCAGTGCACAATCTTGGCAACCAATGCCAGGAGATAAATCATAGCGCAACAATGTAGCAACCGTCACTGGTATTTTGTTGCAATTAAGCATCATCAGACTCATAGTCTGGTTAAAAATCGCCATCTGTTTTGTCTGTAGTTTACAGATGCCAACTAAAATATGTGTTTATAAGCTAAAGAGCACGCAACTCTTCATAACAGAAACAAGGAAGGCTCTGGAAGATCCTGATCCAGGTGATTCAACAAAACAACAACCAAATTAGAAGAGCTTTTTTGAAAAATCTGAACATTACCTCAAGAGCATTCCTGATATTTCACAGTCCACATTCAACAGCTTATTGTTTTCTTGTTATTTTATTTCTATAGGGGTTGCTATTATAACAATTGAAAGAGACAACAGCCTTTGTTACCATACGCATGTAAACTAAATAGCATAGTTTGTTCGCCGTTCAAATTGGGTAGCTCCACTCAAGTTACTATAACCTATCTCAGCTATAACTTCAGAATGTTTTGTTTGATTTCAACAAATCAAATTTTCTATGAAAGCTAATGAAATATGACATCTCATACAGGAACAATTTTGCAAAAGAATAAAAGGAACTGGTGATATAAAAAATAGATTACAATTTATTTTGACTCACCCTGTATATATATTTGAAATCTTAATTGTCATCATTGCAGACAAGTTACAGAAAATCCATATTCGGTGAAAACATTTAATAACTACTCTCTATACTGCCATCTTTGATATAAAAATTAATCAATTTTATTTATGGTACTCCTTTTCATTGAAGTAACAGAGTATATTCAGTGTTAGAAAGTCACCAACATGATTGAAAGTCTTTAGCTTAAAGGGGCATTGGACAAGTTCAGCATCATCCCCAAACTTTCCCCCAAGCATTTTGAGATTTTTGCATTATTTGAAGTATTAGCGGTAATAATGACAGAAAGCAAAGTTACATTATTAAATTCAAACCCTTTATATCAAAATATTTAGATATTCTGTTATCGTCGACAACGATAAATACTACCCTCTATAGTTGAATTTTAAAAAATAT
This sequence comes from Ophiothrix spiculata, assembly GCA_000969725.1. NCBI lineage: Eukaryota > Metazoa > Echinodermata > Ophiuroidea > Amphilepidida > Ophiotrichidae > Ophiothrix > Ophiothrix spiculata. Next base: position 6,681 of record JXSR01S042195.1, on the reverse strand, counting down.
GGTCTTCTTCAGGAGATCTAATGCAAACTTCTTTTGATTTATCTGCAATCTATGATGTGAAAGGAATGTTCTACAAATCTTCGGCTCTTTCATGATATATAGCATCAATAGATATATTTAGAGAATAGCCTCATACCCAAGATCAATAAACAAAACAAAATTCAAATTTTTGATTTTTCTTAAGGTTTTGGTCAAAATTTTCCCAATATCTGGTTATTTACTGTTATTTTCTAGCATATCATTTAAATCATCAAGGAATAAAATTTCAAAATTTTGTCCTATGCCCCTTTATTACATCTACAGGCCAAACAGAGGTCATGCTTACAGAAATCATACATACACCGCACTCCCATCATAAATATTTAGTTAGGTAAGCAAACTGGAAGTTAAAACAAAACAAGTAAGCCAACTTGATGTGGTGAAAACACAAAAAGTATTAGATTAAATAAGCCAAATATTAAATGTTATGTATGAGGAATAATGACACAAACAAAAGTGCTGTTTTTCCTCTTTGTGAATATAGTGCTGTTTAGTGTCTGTATTGTCTCCGTTGTATACTAGTTGTAATTTCTTTAGGCATGCATACATATTTATTAATAGGCTTATACTGTTTCTTATTTCACCAGATCAAATTGGCTTACTGTATTTTGCTTTAACTTCCAATTTATTCTTATGTTCCAAGTAACCTAGCTCCAATAGCATATTAGATTAGATTACGCATGTTCTGTGCCTTGTCTGTTGTATCTACTTTTTATACAATTTTATAAATTTAACTAATTTATCTACCATAATCTTTGCATACCCTCCCCCTTCACCCCACATACATCAAAAGATGCGTAAAGAATGTTAAAACAATAATTAAGCGTTTGGCGAAGTTTATTCTAAAAAAAGGCAGGGTTAAAAAAAAGAGGGGGGTTCAACAACCATCCCCCCCCCACCCCTTAGAAGGACGAGGATTAATATGATGGAAATATATGACAGGCAAAACAAGAAATCTTATCTTTATCATATAATTATATACAACAAAACTTGTTCCTATCAAATAACTTCTGAGCTAGGTGGTTGAAAATTTATAGGTAGTGGAGTGCCACGGTGTATATACGCAACGGGGCTCGTTCAACAGTATAATGCTACAAAAAATTAGCCATCAAAATCACTATGATAAACTATTTAAATATTAGCATAACGTAATTAGCCTACTAAAAGTGTGTCTGATAAATAACAACATAAAACAAAAACAAAAGTACCCCGCTATCTTTACAAACGCCTCTCTTTCCCGAGTGGGGCACTTTCACTTCGGAGCGGCATCAGTTATCTTGCTCCAAAATTAGACCTACCATTGTTTTCATTAAATCATACTATGTTAGTAATAGCTACTGTTGCCATTTCATCATGACTGAGTTTCAATGTAGGCATACCTGCATTTATAGCTACCCCACCCCAGTTGAATTATCTGCAAAGTCATCAATAGATATAATCGATTCGATTGTTCATGCATTAGGCCTAAGTACGCTATTAGCGGTTATTTTGATTAGATGTTTCCCCGTGCTGCAAAGCCAGTAAACCAACGAACTACCCATATAGATTAAATGGTAGATTTTGGGAGACGTCAACAGGAGTCTAGATTTGTCACTATCGTTGTGTTGGTATGCTGATAGTATTAGATTGTAATGAAGTAATGTTTTTGCAAATCAAACAAAACCTTTTGACAGCATTGGATCATATGTTGCTTAATCCCGGCAAATCTAAAACACACTTTAATATGTTACACAAATGAGGAAATGGGTTTCGGGTACCAGAATCGCCTTATTTGGGCAAATTCTTATGATGGCAAAAGGGATGTTCATAAAATAGCAGGATAGTTTGGCTTTGTTTTTGTGACATAATTAATTGGACACACTTTTAAAAGGTTGATTACGCTATGATAATTATTAAAATAGTTTATCAAGGTGGTTTTGATGGCTAATTTTTTGTAGCATTGTACTGTTGATTGAGCCCCGTTGCGTATATACACCATGGCACTCCACTAAGGTGACTTTGTACATACATTACGCCTAACTATATTTTTCATTTAATTAATCCAGTACTTCCTGCCTTATTAGTTTTCATTCTAGGATAATACTAATGTTGTTGCTGTCATCAATAGATATCTCAGGATATTCTAGTAGTTCTTGTCTCTGTAGCTCTACTGCCAAAGTAACATTGCTGTCAACAACAAAATATTAGTACTTTACCTCAATTCTTGAATCTTTGAAACTTATCACACGGTTTTCTATTATGACATTTATACTTTTTTCCGAGTCGGGACAGTCTAATTTGAGATCGATTAGAGTAAGTCATCGTTGTCGTCAGACTCATTCCCTCTTTGGAAATGGATGAACATTGGTGTGCCGTCATCGATATCATCATCTATTGTAGTAAGATCTATTACTTCTCTGTTCCACTTACATTTCTTACCCTTCGTTGTTTTACTGGCTTTTCCTATCACGCACTGGAGGCCTATACGCTCTGAAAAGTGATGAGCCATTAAATTCACGTTTGTCTATTTACAACAGTATTTACCTAGACAAACGATGTCCATATTATTCATATAATATAGATCACATGGCTGTTTTATCAACCAATCACTTACGAGCTCATAAGATGCACTGTTTTAAGAAAATTCTCTCGGATTTGCAGTGCAATAAAATTGAAAAGTAATTATATTCAGACCCATATATGGTTAGTGGCACTAATTCTGAACAACTTTTGGCTGGGGGTACCACATGCTCACTGACAGAAAGAGATAGATGATTTCATTCTGGTTAGTGTGCTAAAGAGTTACTTTTTCTGTCGGCAATTGACAGAATGTGCAAAATCAGCTTCTGAAATTCTCGGAAAGTCGTGTTTTGAAAAGGTCTATTGCGGCATGCAGCCCACACATTCCCTGTAGACTCTGTAACTGATGATGATGAAGAATTGTATCCTGATTGCGGCCTGTCATACATCCCCAGAGTCTCCATAACCAACTACATGATGAGTCAAATATTCCGTAATTTGAGCGTTACGGTTATTGAACATTTTGGCGGACATCTTGTTGAAGACAGTGCGGCATAAATACAAGAACATCTTTACCTAACAAGAGAGAGGGAGAGTGAGAGAAAGATGATAACAGTACTGGACGATAACAATCTATAATATGGAAACTTACTGTGAAAAACTGACACAATATTGGTAAAAAGTAAGCCAAGCTGAATTTTGCAAGATTGCTCTCTTAAAGGGGCTGGCTTAAATTCTTCACATTAATCTTCTATATTGCTGAGCAGTTAGAGCACAAACCTCTGTACCACGTGAATCAAAAAAAATTGTGCAAGGATTAAAACTGACCTTGATAAAAGCACCAAATCATTAATTTCTTGTTATTGTAGTAAAGCAAATTTAATAAGCTTTCAAATGCACAAAAAATGATGGAAATCGGATGAAAAATAAAAAAGATATGACCAATTTTGTAAGTACGTCTATTTTTCTTCCATTCCGATGGGATTTACACAGTTAAGCAAGACATTATATCACAATTACGGGTTATGGCATTATGATAAAAGCTAAGAAGTTTTAATCCGTCTCTTTTTCTTCCATTCCAATGGGATTTACACAGTTAAGCAAGAAATTATATCACAATTACGGGTTATGGCATTATGATAAAAGCTAAGAAGTACTTACAAAATTGGTCATATCTTTTTTTATTTGTCATCCAATTTCTATAATTTTTTCTGCATTTGAAAGGTTATTATTAAATTTGCTTTACTACATTACCAAGAAATTTATGATTTGGTGCTTTTATCAAGGTCAAAATCAGTTTTAATCCGTGCACAATTTTCACGATTCACGTGGTACAGAGGTTTTTTTCTCTAATTGCTCCGTGATTTGGAAGTCAAATTAAGCCGTTGGTCCCCTGTGGGAATGCTCCTTCTTAGGGCGCTGCGTACGAGATTTTTTGTGGTTTACATGGATGTTTCACAACTAGAGAGCCACCGGCTCAGTAACCCAAGCACGAAAGCCCGTTAGCAAAAAAAAAAAAAAAAAAAAAAAAAAAATGACTTCAAAGAAACATTTTTTGAACATTGTTTTTTAAATAGGGCCTATAGAAAATGGTTAAAATCAATATAAAAATCATACACAAACTTGTTAATACAAAATCTATACTTTTAAACCAAAAAATATCAACATAGAAAAATGTGCTTCGTTGATGAGATATAAGAAGTTTAAGTTCAGACTTTACTATACTTTTACATACAAATAGACATTTCAAAATCGCTCAACCGGATCTATCATAATACCAAATGCTCCGAATTCATCATATATGATGCGACATGTAATTTTAATAATTTGAAATTTCGAGAGATTTTAACCTTACCACACCAACCCCACCCCACCCACACCCACACCCACATCTATGAAACAATAAATCAATATTTATAATTGCTGAATTAATGCATATTGTCATATTTTCAGTATATTTTTATCAATATATCTATGCAAGTACCATAAATGTAACACCTTCCTATGGCCGAATACTGATTTTTTATTATTATTTTAAATAATTTGACCTCTGACATGTGAACTTTGACCTTTGGGGGTCAAGGGTACTAAAAATATGTTCGGTATATTTTTATCAATCAATCTATCATCTATGCAAGAACCATCATTCCAGCACCTTCCTATGGTCAGATACTGATTTTTGATAATTTTTTTAGTAATTTGACCTTTCTTGACCCCAATGACCCCCTGGATGACCTCCGATCAAAAATTCCTGAACACCCCGAAGGAAGCCCCACCCAAGGATGCCTCAACCCAAGTTTCGTCGAAATCGGTCGAAATCTGTAGACGAAGAAGCGTTTTAAAGAATTTTGGAAAGCGCCCTCGTTTGACCCCCGATGACCTCGGGTCGCAAAATCGCGAACACCCCCGTAGCCCCTCTACCCAAGGATCATCCTGTGCGAGTTTCACGAAAATCCGTTGAAGCATATACGAGAAGAAGCATATTTACGAAAGTTGGACGATAGACCGATAGATAGATAGACATGATCATGGTTAGATAAACCCAGGCACTGTGTGCATGGGTTAATAAAATGACTAAAATGCAACATTGGGTTAACATATTGTTCCTATCTAACATCTTGATTTTTTTTGTGCCGAGGGTCAGTTCTTATCCTGAAAAGTACTATTACTGCATAATGTTTTAACATCATTCATAGTAATAGTAACCACTTGAAAAGCACAGATATTACTCTACAACATGCTTTTTGTCCCATTTTATTTAATCACTCTTTTTGAGCTTGCGCCAATTCGACCAATTACATCAAAGTTGGAGAGGTGCTTGCGCCAAAATCGCGAGCTTAGGCTGCAAATTGACAAAACAAAGCAAGAAAATCATCTTTTTTCACACATTGACAGAAACCTGTTGCGACAATTTCCAAGGCTCCTGTGCCAATGGTGTGCCATACGACCTTAGCAGGAACACTGAGACACACCATTTAAGAGATTCAAAGAAGCCCCTTGTATTTTTGTTTATATTTTGCCAGAAATGTTTGTCTTGCCTATTGTGCATGTGTTTCTGCCATATTGTTGCCCTATCTTATCAACTTGCCTAATATTTAACAACTCAAGTTACCTTGTGTTTTTCTGTTCCCTGCTGCTGGTTTGACATTTTTGCCATTTTTATTTATTTTTGTACCATCAATCATTATCTGGAAAAGAGTAAACAGAAATCCATAATTTGAAGTAAGTTTAAAAAACAGCATGCAAATACACAGTGAGATCTCAATCAAAGGGGTATTCAAAATAACATGAAATTTGTTACAAAAATAATTATACTAACAATATGTTTGCCATATTCTACTACAAGTGAAAAAAATAAAATTAAGACCAGAATTTCAATAAATCTTTATTTTAAACCCAAAATGTGTAATGATCATATAATCAAATCAAGAAGTCAAAATTCATGCCAATTCAACATTTCTGCAATTTTAACCCTCGTCTACCCCCCCCCCCACGGATTGTCGCCGATTGTCCCAAAACGCAAAACAAAGTGGGGGTTGGGTTAGCCGTCAAAAACTGTGGGTACGGTTGGTGGTAACCACCCTTTCATATAAAAGTCGCCAGTTTGACAAATATCTGCATGCTAAGAAGCTTAAACTTACAGAACATTAACTATTATTTTCTTTATTCATTGGCAAAAAAACAGATGAAAATCTGATATTTACACTTTTATAGCAAATTTTATAATTTTTGTCAATTTTCGCCGAAAATCAGACTTTGGCGAAATTTTCCGACCTGAAGTACTTTATGGTATCAAAATTATGTAACGCCTTAGTCAATTTTCTTGATTTTGGTACCAATAGAAAGAGGATACCCTACCCTATACTATGGTATAAAACAACTACGCTTTTGGCACATCAATTTCATTTTCACATTAGGTGACGATGTAGTAGAAAATAGCTTAGGTGGATGAGGGTTAAATCAAAACGTTCTTAAAAATAACCTAGTAAATATATCATTTAGCAGGACAATGCTCTTTCACATTTTATTGTTGGCATAATTATATTCAACTATCCTATCTTTTCAGATGGGGGGGGGGTATTTATTTATTTATTTTTTCCTTTCCGTGCTAGCATCTGGCTCGTCTCTACTATGCACTATGCA